>JAJIBD010005202.1:0-153716 GCA_021461705.1 Cryptotis parvus | reverse complement strand
GGAGTATCTAGTGCAGAGTATCTAATTATGTCTTGTCTTTTGGAGTTGTTTGTTTTATTTGGGTTCATACCTGGCAGGGCTGAGGGGTGAATCATGTTTCAGTATTGTGTACTCACTCTTGGGTGTTCCAGGGGACTCTGGATATTAGGAATCAAATTTGAATCTTCCTTTGCAAAGCATGCATTATAGGTCATTGAGCTATATCTCTGAACCACCATTTAGACATCAATTTTATTTTCAAATGATATTATTTTGCAAATAATCAATGTATTAGTATGATACAGTAATGACCTTAATATATCTTTTCCAGAGATTTTATCTATCGATAAATTGTAATATCCATGTTCAACTATAAAATATCCAGAGAAATTTACTGTATCCAGAGAAATTTACTGTACTATACTATATACATATACTATACATATATACTAATACTATATACTATATACATATCACTATCACTATCACACTATCATCCCTTTCATCATCTATTTACTAGAGTGGGCACCAGTAATATCTGCATATGTCCTGTCTCATGCTAGTAGAACCCAAAGGCATCCGCCTGCTCCAGGAACATAAAGAGCATCAAACCATTATATTAGGTCATGGGAATGACCTAATATAAATATTACTGGTATTTGGCATATCAAATATGACACGAGCAGCTTGTCAGGCTTGCCGTGTGTGTGGCATACTCTTGTAGTCACCTTTAAATAAAGGTGCAGGGTGGGTGTTGATGAGCCGGGCTGTGATAGTCTGGTCTGCTGGGTGGAGTTGTGACGAGAAGGAAGTCCGGATGTGGAAAATGGCAGCCCCATGGGTAGGGGGACATCTGGCTTGTTGTGAGACTCTGCTGGGGTGGCAGGCCAGGGCTAGAACCCGCCATGCCTCCCGGGCTCCTCATGAGTGACTGGGCACAGGGAGAGCAAGGAGCAGCTCTGCCCCATGTCTGAGAGTCTCTGGTTCAGCATACCTGGGCCGGATTGAAAAAAAAAAAAACTGCTGCAGGGTTGCAGGGTAGGTGTCGATGATCCAGGCTGTGATAGTCTGGTCTGCTGGGTGGAGTTGTGACGAGAGGGAAGTTCGGAAGTCTGAGAGGGAACCAGAGACTCTCAGACATGGGGCAGAGCTGCTGCTCTCTCCCTGTGCCCAGCCGCTCATGAGGTGCCCGGGAGGCATGGCGGGTTCTATCCCTGGCCTGCCACCCCAGCAGAGCCTCACAACAAGCCAGACGACCCCCTACTCCATGGGGTCCGCCATTTTCCACATATACTATATGCATATCACTGTATCACTGTCTTCCCGTTCATCATCGATTTGCTCGAGTGGGCACCAGTAACATCTCCATATGACCTGTCTCATGCAAGTAGAGCCCAAGGGCACCTGCTTGCTCCAGGAACATAAAGAGCCTCAAACCATTCCATCAGGTCATGGGAATGAGGTCTATAATTGTTACTGGTATTTGGCATATCAAATACAACACGGGTAGCTTGCCAGGCTCTGCCATTCATGTAGCAGAGCCTGGTGATCAGTAGCATACTTTTGTAGTCATCTCTAAATCCAGCATTTATTGATGAACCTCGTGGCTGCAAGTGGCCGCACGAGCTGGGCAGTGATAGGCTAGTCTACTGGGTGGAGTGCTGACGAGGGGGAAGTCCGGATGTGGAAAATGGAGGCCTTCATGGAGTGGGGGTCGTCTGGCTTGTTGTGAGTCTCTGCTGGGGTGGCGGGCCAGGGGTAGAACCTGCCATCCCTCCCGGCGCCTCATGAGTGGCTGGGCACAGGGAGAGCCAGTAGCAACTCTGCCTCATGTCTGTGAGTCTCTGGATCAGCACATATATGTTATATTAATTATTGTCTTAGACTAAACAATAGTCATAAGAGGATAAATGTTTAATTTGATGATATTATAGGAAGTTAAATATATATGTAGATATATATATATACATATACACACATTACGCAAACTGAGCAATTACAAATGCACAGATAATATTCTCAACCATGGGACATAAGGACTACAGTAATTTATTTCTGTAGTTGTGTTTCTTTGTCTTTATAACCCTCATTCAGTTTTAAAAATATTCCATTATCTTCATTAGGTTGGCAATATCATCCACGAGAACTTTACACTTATACTTTAAAATTGTAAGTTTATTGTTTTTATAAGTATTTTATTATACCACCGTGAAATATACAATTACAAAGATGTTCATATTTGGGTCTTGGTCATACAGTGTTCCAGCACCCATCCCTCCACCAGTGTCCATCTCCCCACCACCAATGTCCCCGGTTCCCTCCCCCTTCCCCAGCCCGCCTCCATGGCAGGTTCTTTATTTCTTTCCCTTTCTCTCTATCTCTTTCTCTTTTCCTTCCCTTCCAGATTGCGGATTACAGAACATACATTAAAGGGTTGTCATGTGTAATTTTTTGTCTGTATATAATGCTCAGTTCTAGGTTGGTATTACTATTGTTTTTTAACACCTCCAATTTAAACACTGAATTGTTCCTAAAAATTTCTGTAATCATCCAGGAAAAGTATTATTGATGTCATAGTAAAGAGATATAAAAGAAAGGCATCGACACACTAGTAAAAACTTGGCTTGCACAGGATACATTTTTCTTAGTTGAAAAGATTTCTGAAGACTGATATGAAATGCCACCAGTAATTTTAAAAGTCATTTCATACCAAAATCAGATACTGAAAGTATAGTGAGTGAACACAACAGTATTAAATGTGAGCCGAGAAATCCATCCCCTTACTGAAAGGCAGTGTAGTAAATCACCTTAATCAAAAGAATACAATAGTTTTTGTATACCAGTAGAACATGAAAGAACAGTGTTGTTCTTGCAATAAACAATGATCCTGCTTCCTCATTTTGCCATCTCGAAATTTTCAGTCTGGGGATTCTGCCTGTGCTTCCTGAAGCCTCACTCTTTCCTCCTCTAGCAATATCTGCCTTCAGACAATCTGAATCTAGAGTTAATTTTTCTGTCAAAATGAAGTCTAGAAGGCTTTACAGACATCTTAATATTTAAACGTAACTCTCACCAAACAGTAACAGAAAAAAATTAATGAATTTTTGGCAGAAGTTATGTATTTATATAATATAATCTATGACAGGAACAAACATCTCAAGTATTTGCCTTTTGTGGGATCACTAGAATCTTCCCGCTCACATTCTAAATGAGGAGAGTATTCTCCATGGGACATCTAAATAGAGACCCAAGATTATGGTGCTTACCAGAGCAAAGAAGCAAGCAAAAACATCTAAACTAAAAAGAAGTTTACTCTGTAAATAGTAATTTTAAATTGACATTTGACTTCAGATAACTTGAAACATCTGAGCTTGCACCCCTTGCCACATTAAAACACATAAAAATCATACTTTGTGGTTAAAGATCTTCAGAGACGGAATGGGGATTTAACTATATCCTTGATACTCACCTGTTACTAATTGCTTATCTTCCATATTTAAAACAATTCACTTATATCCTAGTACTCTGTTGCTCCAAGTTTAGTGCGTCACTAAACAATGGCATGAATAGCCCTAATGGTCCAACTCCTCCTTTGGTACAGTTCAGTCCTAGCCCCCTTCCCTGTCTATGTGCCACTCATTCTATGTCTCTTTCAATTGTCCCATTTTCTGGTCTTTTTCAAGATGTTCTTAAAGTATGACTAATTTCAATTGTTTTGGAGGACTTAGCTCGAGTCTTTCTCCTCTGGAAAACCTGAAAGGATAGCTAAAGGCAGGGCAAGATCTTCTCCAAGCTAGAGCAACTTCTTCATTTAACACTTAAAAAGTTTGTTTCAAAATTCCACTAACTTGTATTTATCTCCTAATAGCTTCATAAAGGCAGGTAAAGATGTTCAGTTTGTTCCTACTGTATCCTTGACATACTCCCTATATAGTAGATCTTTATAATCTGTTTAGACATAAATTATAAACATAAATACCTGTTTATGTTTATAATTTGTTTAGTAAAGAAGCCAAGTTCTTATATCATTATTTAATTATATAGTCACTAAATTGTAACTACTGAATTGTAAGATACACATGAAGAAAGAGAATGTGTTACACATGAAAAAAAGAGAATGTGTCCTGTCCACTATTATATCCAAGCATTAAAATCTTATCTAACACACAGTATATGTTAGATAAAATTTATTCACCAACAGACAGTTCGAATACTGTGTAGATATATACAATATATTCTTCAATCACTGACTTGATCTTAAGATTATTATTGAAAGGTTATAATGTATCATGTATATACCTTTCAATATCAGCACTGCAAACTACAATGCCCCAATACGGGGTGGGACAGAAGAAAAGTGCCTGCCAGATGGGCATTGGGTGAATATTCTTTCCCACTGTGTGGACTTTCTGTGTATCTTGGTTCACCGTTTCTTTTGAGGTGCAGAAGCTTTTTAGTTTTATGTAGTCCCATATGTTTATCTTTGCTTCCAGTTGTTTTGTTAGTTTGTTTCCTCTTTGAAGATGCCTTTAGCATCAATGTCATGGAGAATTTTTCCTATGTTTTCTTTGATGGATTGGGATTCAGGTCTGATATTGAGGTCTTTAATCTATTTTGATCTGACATTTGTGCATGGCATTAGAAATAGGTCTATGTTTATTTTTGTACAAGTAGCTGTCCAGTTTTCCCAAAACCACTTGTTGAAGAGGTTTTCCTAGGTCCACTTCATATTTTTTGCTCCTTTATCAAAGATTACACTGCCAGACTTGGAGTGGGGATGTGGGCTCCTCCTCCCCATTCCTCCACCTCCGTTTCGGAGGGTGTAGCTGCAAACCACCACACCCAGCAACTGGAAGAGAGACATTCCAAACCCATAGCGGTGCTGGCGCGAGGAAGCTCTGCAGCCACGTGACATTCTTAGACAATAATGGAAGTTAGGACCAGATCCTTCCCAGGATCTTTCACATTTATACACTGTAACGATCATTCTCCCACACAGCAGAGTCTGGCAAGCTACCCATGTCATAATTGATATGCCCAAAACCAGTAACAGTTATAGACTCATTCCTATGACCTCAAGGGTTGTTTTGAGGCTCTTCATATTCCTATAGCAAGCAGATGCCCCTGGGCCTCACTAACATGTGACAGGACATATGGAGATGTTACTGGTGCCAGCTCAAGCAAATCGATGAACATAAGGAAGACAAGTGATACGAGTGATCAAAAAGTAAATTATTGTATATTTGAGGATGTGTGTCAGTATACTCAACTCAATTCCATAGTTTCCAGGTCTGTATTTAGTCCCAATATTGTGCTTTTTTAATTACTACCCCTTTGTAGTACAGTTTAATGTTGGGAAAGGTGATGCCTCCCATCTTCTTTTTCCCAAGGATTGCTTTAGCTACTCGGGGGGTTTATTGTTCCATATGACATTTTCTTTTCTGTTTGAATTCAAAATCCATCAGGTACATACACTAATATCAGAGGTACCCTATGAGTGATACAGATTTGTTAAATCTACACAATGGTAGGCAGATTGACAAAAGAGCTACAGTTGGAGTCTTCACTTGTTGACCTGGGGGATATGGCCTTTTCATTCACAACCCATGCAATGGATCAAGGTAAATGGTTGATTGTCAAGAATTTTACTTGGATAGAAAAGAAAGAGCTCCAGAGGGGCTGGAGCCATAATCCAGCAGTAGGGTGTTTGCCTTGCACGGCCGGCCCATGCCTGCCTGGGTTCTATCCCCCGGCATCCCATATGGTCCCCTGAGCACCGCCAGGAGTAATTCCTGAGTGCAGAGCCAGGTGAAACCCCTGAGCATTGCCGGGTGTGGCCCAAAAATAGCAAAAAAAAAATAAATCACTGTATCACTGTATCACTGTCTTCCTGTTGTTCACCAATTTGCTTGTGCAGGCACTAGTAATATCTCATAAGTCCTGTAGCAAACAAGTGTAGCCCAAGGGCATCTGCCTGCTACAGGAACAGAAAGAGCCTCAAGCCATTCTTCAGGTCATGGAATTGAGGTCCATAATTGTTACTAGTTTTTGGCATATCAAATAAACATGGGTAGCTTGCCAGGCTCTGCAGTGTAGGTTGTATACTCTCAGTAGAAGGCTCTCATCTTGAGCATATACTGATGAAACTTAAAGTAGAAAGATCAGGTTTTCTCTTAATTCCTGAGCACATAACCAGCTATGTTTTTTAAAAAATAATAATAAATACATATATTGGGGCCCACATGATAGTACAGCAGGTAGAGTGTTTGCCTTGCTCATGGCAGAACTATGTTGGATCCCTGGCATCCCATATGGTCCCTTGAGCTCTGCAGGAGTAATTCCTGAGTATGGAGCCAGAAATAACCCTTGAACATTGCCAGACGTGTCCCAAAAATTAAAAAACAAACAAACTAGATATATTATAGCAAAAATATCACTGGGAAAAATGGGCTGGAATAGCACAGCAGGTAGGACACTTAACCTGGATGCGGCGAGCCCAGGTTCAATTCCCAATAGCCCATATCGTTCCCTGAGCACTGCCAGAAGTGATTCCTGAGCACAAAGTCCAAAAAAGTAAATAGATTAGATAGATGATAGATAGATAGATAGATAGATAGATAGATAGATAGATAGATAGATAGATAGATAGATAGATAGATAGATAGATAGATAGATAGATAGATAGATAGATAGATAGATAGATAGATAGATAGATAGATAGATAATAAAATAAAAAGAAGAGCTCCAGAAAAGAACACGTTAGGTGATTATAGTTACCAGGTATATGTGTCAGATGATGTGTCAGGAGCCTGAACTCACATTCAAAGTCAGAAACTCAAGAGGATAGACAATAGGAAAGTATCTTCTGAGGACAAGGAGTAAGAAGGGGACCAAAATGGTTACTATAATAGTGACTTGAAAGGTAAGATCAAGTTACAAGTATTGTCAAAATAAATTTGGTCAATAATGGGCCACTGTTGATTTGACAGTCAACAAGGCTGTCCATTGAACATCCTTGGAAGGTTTTCCAAGAAAACACATCACACTGATAAAGGTAAAAATGCCTATCTTGAAGTACTTTAGCCAGAGATAATGAGTTGACTCATGAACAACTGTGCTTCACAACTCACTATCAGTAAAAAAAAAATGAAGAAAGAATGGCAAGCCATAATGTGTAAGAGAATGGAGAGATAGAGAGACAGAAGGGAGAGAGGGAAGGAGGGAGGGAGAGACAAAGAAGAAGAAAAGTGCCTGCTATAGAGGCAGGCTGGGGAAGGGTGAGGGAATCTGGAGACATTGGTAGTGGGAAATGTGCACTGGTGGAGGGATGGGTTCTGGAACACTGTATACTGAAACCCAATCATAAACAGTTTTGTAAATATATATCTCATGGTGTTATAATAACAGTTTTTAAAAAAAATAAGAGAGTGTGAGTGAAAGAGAGGAGTGTGCATTCGATAAGGTCATTTTCTTGCATGCAGTTGAAACTAATTCAGTTCCTGGCACCACAGGAGATATTTGAGTACAGCTACAAGAAAACCCAGAGCACAGCTGAGTTTCAAACCCCAAAATAATAATATATCCTATAGTCCCTCTTTCTTCCTAGTTACCATTATACCTTCATATCTACTTGTTAAAATTCTATCCGTCCTGGGTGGTAAATGGCTCAACCCCTGACCGAGTCCAACATAGCTCCTAGGGTTTGCAGACACATGGGTTGGGGACTTGGGGAGAGAGAAGGCACCCGGGCACCCTGGCTGGACTTGGAGTGGGTATTTGGGCTCCTCTCCTCATAGCTCCATGTTTGCAGGCGTGGCTATAGCACGCAGCCTCCACAGCCAGCAATGCCAGGCGAGAGACACACCAGACCCACAGCTGCACTGGCACGTGGCCACTCAACAGACCTAGTCAATAATGGAAGTTAGGACCAGGTCCTTCCCTGGGTCTTTCACATTTATACACTATAATGATCATTCTAGTTGCAACAATATGGGGAGGTTAATGGGGAATTACAATGTTACACTAGAACTCACTATTGAATATACACATAAACAGCATAAACCATTAATATCTGTAGGGAAAACCACAAAGTGTAAGAGAAGAGAGAGAAATACAGAGACAGAGAGAGAAAGAAATAAAAGGTGCCTGCTATAGGGCAGACTGGGGGTGGGTGGGAGGCGAATGTGGGGACATTGGTGGTGGGAATGGGGCACTGGTGGAGGGATGGGTGCTGGAACACTGTGTGACAGAGACCCAATTATGAACATCCTTGTAATTGTATATCTCATGGTGGTATAATAAAAATTAAGGAAAAAAATAATAATTCTATCTGTTCTTTCCAATTTTGCCAGAATATCTAAAATGCTTTCAATTCAGAGGGAATCTTGATCTCTTCCATATACTGGAGATTTGTATTTCTCATGCTGACTATAGTTCATGGTGTCTTAGAAATTCTTTCTTAAAGATTTGTTCAATTTAAAAAAGCACACACACACACGGCACACATATATATGTATATATATTTACATATGTACATATTATATACAAATAACTCTATTTTATAGTATAGTACTATGTCCAAATAATACATAAGTAAAAAAAGAAATTGTGATACTCATATATTAAGATTCCAAAGAAAGGGAAGGGGAAATAGCTCAAGTGACTGAATGCATGCTCTGCATGCTGGTGAGGCAGAATTAATCCCCTTACTCTACTTGTCACCTAAGTGTCACTGAGAGTAACTCTGGAACAGCCCCTGAACACCACCAGATGTTTCCCAAGTCCCCATAACAAAACACACCCAAATGCTGCATAGTGAAAGGATGAATATTTAAATTATTGATATAATGACACTAAATTGTGGCTTTAGGTGCCCTAATATTTGGTTTTAATAACCATATTCTTGAAAAAAGACTCATATCAACGGACTACTATAGAAGCTATTAAAATCAATATTTAAGTAGGCTGAGGGAACAGAATTGGGATGACCAGAAAATCACATAAAACATATTTTCACAATAAAATTATTTGTTATAATCCTTAAAATATAAGACCATAGCAATAGTATAGCAAGTAGACACTTGTATTGCATGTGGCTGACCCAGGTTTGAGCCCTACCACCATGTATGGTCTCCCAAATGCCACCAGGACCCCTACATTGAGTAGAGTATAGAGATAGGAGTAAGCCCTGAGCACTGCATGTAACTATTCTAGACAGGGGCATTTCTTATGACCTGCATCAAATCATGCATGTAATGCAGAAGAAAATGTTTATGGCAATGAGTATTTGTTTCCTTAGTTTAGCAGATATTTGGAGCAATGGGTTATAATCGGAAGTGAGAAGTAAAAATTCCTTTTACTATGGGTCTGTCTAACAAAATAGCATGAGAGGGGGAAAATGGCATTCCATATAACTTTGAAAATAAATATGAAAAATTCCCTCAAACTCAACTTTAATAGGCTTTTTTATTTTAAATGAAGTCAAAGCAGTCTGTCTAAAAATCACCCACAGGCAGAAAGATGTCTCAACAAACTGAGTGTGTGATCTGCACACAAACATACAGGAAGCACAGATTTAATCACTGGTACCTTATGTTGTTCCCTGGAGCACTTCCAGGAGTAACCCCCTGATTAGCTTGAGTCAGAAATAGCCCCCTGAACATCTGGGTGTGACGTAAAAAACAAATAAAAATATCAGCAATTTCCCCACCTCTAGAAAGGAATCTAGAAAAACTCTCTAGATTTCTAGAAAAACTCTCAGTGATTTCTGCACCTCTAGAAAAACTATATTGTCTGTCTTAAAATTTCATTCAAAATTATGAACTCAGAGCTAGGTGTACATATTTTAAAAAAGAATTAATTTTTTTTCAATTTTTCTTACTGGGTTATGAACTAACAGACACGTTTACCCTTTTATTTCTGGCATCTAATCAAATATTTTCTGTTTTCTCCTCCAAATGAAGTCTCAATTATGCCTTTTTCTCTCCTCATTTTCAAAACCATGTTTCACCTTTCACACTATATTTATTATATTTTTGTATTATACTACTACTTCAATATGTTTCATCTATTTTACTACATAATAAGGTTAGAAGTACAGCACCTTAGGGTACGTCTAAGTAGGGTAGGGTCTTTGCCTTGCATGCAGTGAACCAGGGTTCAGTTCCCCAGCATCCCATATGGTTCCCCCCCAAGCATCGCTAGGGATAATTCCTGAGCCAGGAATAACCTCTGAAGAATTGCTAGGTGTGACTGCCCCCCCCCAAAAAAACTAAAAAATCAGGGTCAGAAAAATAGTAGTATAAGAGTTAAAGGACATCCCTTGCATGCAACCAGTCCCAACTCCGGTTCATTCTCTGGCACTATGTTGTTCCTATAAGCATCACCAGGTGCAGCCCTTAAGACTTAGCAGAGCACCACTTGGTGTGATCTGTCACTCAAGAACCACTGGTTTGACTCCTGAAATTCGTATGCAATAATAAACCCCCACAGATAGCTAAAGCAATTTTTGGGGAAGAAGATGGGAGGCATCACCTTTCCCAAACTCAAACTGTTCTACAAAGCAGCAGTAATTAAAACAGCGTGGTACTGGAATTAAAACAGACCTGTGGACCTATGGAATAGAGTTGAGTATTCTGGCACCCACCCTCAAAGATATGATCAGTTAATCTTTGATAAAGGTGCAAAGAGTCCAAACTGGAGTAAGGAAAACCTCTTCAACAAGTGGTGCTGGGAAAACTGGACAGCTACATGTAAAAAAAATGAATTTGGACCTGTGTCTAACACCTTGCACAAAAAATCAGATCAAAATGGATTAAAGATCTCAATATCAGACCTGAATCCATAAAGTACATTGAAGAAAATATAGGAAAAACCCTCCACGACATTGAAGCTAAAGACAACTTCAAAGGCGAAACACCATTAACAAAGCAACTAGAAGAAAATATAAACATATGGGACTACATGAAACTAAAGAGCTTCTGCACCTCGAAAGAAAAAGTGACCAAGATAGAAAAGACAGTCCACAGAATGGGAAAGAATATTTACCCAATACCCATCTGATAAGGGGTTAATATCCAGGATATATCAGGCACTGGTACAGCTATATAAGAAAACAGCCAACCCCATTAAAAAAATTGGGGAGAAGAGATGGACAGAAACTTTGACAAGGAAGAAATTGAATGGCCAAAAGGCACATGAAAAAATGCTCATCATCACTAATCATCAGAGAGATGCAAATCAAAACAATGAGATATCACCTCACACCACAGAGACTGGCCCATATCCAAAAGGGTAAAAGCAACAAGTGCTGGCGTGGATGCGGGGAAAAGGGGACTCTCATATATTGTTGGTGGGAATGTCGACTTGTGCAACCTTTCTGGAAAACAATATGGACATTCCTCCAAAGACTAGAAATTGAGCTCCCTTTTGACCCAGCCATACCACTCCTGGGAATATACCCTGGGAAGCCAAAAACACACAGCGGAAACGCAATCCGCACTTTTTTTTTCATAGCAGCACTATTCACAATAGCCAGAACCTGGAAACAACCAGTATTCCCGAGAACTGATGACTGGATAAAGAGACTGTGGTACATCTAAACAATGGAATACTATGCAGCTGTTAGGAAAAATGAAGTTATGAAATTTGCCTATAAATGGATGGACATGGAAAGGATCATGTTGAGTAAAATTAGTCAGAAGGAAAGAGAGAGACATAGAATGACTGCATTTATTTGCATAAATATGTCAGGTGATCTTACCAAAAGTGGAAATTATCACAAACGTGTGGGAGTCAGAGGTTAGGTAAAATAGAGAAGGGAACATGTGTGAATAAATGCCAAAAGGGCTAATACCAACATAGAACTGAGCATTAAATACAGGCAAAAAATGCACATGATGGCTTCCAAGTGTATGTAGTGCAACCCACAATGTGTAAGAGAAGGAAAAGAGAGAGAGAGGAGAGAGAAAATAGATAAAGAACCTCCCATTTAGGCAGGCTATGGGAGGGGAGGGAGGGGGGGGGACATTGGTGCTGGGAAATGGCACTGGTGGAGGGCGGGGTGCTGGAACACTATGTGACCAAAATCTCCAAACATGAACAACGTTGTAACTGTATATCTCACAGTGGTATAATAAAATATTTTTAAAAAATAAAAAGAAAAGAAAAGAAAAAGAAAAGAAAAGAAAAGGAACAGAAAAGAAAAGAAAAAAGAACCTCTGGTTTGGCCCAGATAATCCCAGCACCACAGGATCCAAGCAGTATTACATCCTCTGGTCTTTTCGGCCAGATTGACTGAAAATGACTGGAAGGTGCTCTTGGATCTTGGGAGACCTCTATGCCTATGAAAAAAACTTTGTTGTAGGCTAAAACCTCATTGTAGGCTATTTTCCCTTCTTCCTCTATCCTAGCCACATTCCTTAAAATTCTTTTCTGAAACAAACATCATATGCCTCCTTTGCCCCCGTTGATTATGTGCTCCCAAAAGAGTCCTTCCCTGGAACTGGGCAGCAGCATTGCTTACTTTCACCCCAATTATTTCTCCTTTCTAGAAACAAAAAAAAATGTTTAGGGTCATAAAAACATTTCAATAAACTGGAGCACATGTTTTAGATGTAGGAGCACTGAATTCAGTCCCTGGCACCAGGGTGGTTTCCCAGAACTTCCTGGAGTAATCTCTTAGCATAGAGTAATCTCTTAGCATAGCCCCTGAGCACCTCTAGATATATCTCAGAAAAAAAATACCTTAAGCAAAATTTATTTAAGCTATTTCTCACTGTATCCTGGTTATTTCCTCCATCTTTATGATGGGTAATGTAACTATGTTACTTCCTAGTTTGCATCTATATTATTTTCTCCTCTATTTACCATTTACCATTGGGTAAATGCATGAGAGTAAAGATCATCTTTTTTTTCATAATTAATGTACTCTATGTACTTAGCTCAATTGCCTGCCATATAAAAGATACTCAAAACTTTAAATTTAAAATTTTCTAACTTTGAGTAGTATATGTCAAGAATTTAAAATGTAAAATAAAATACCTTAATTCCTCTACCTTTTAACTAGGATTTATGAACTACATGTTCAGTGATAACATGTTAGTAGCCTGAATATGGCTATGGTGAGACTATTTATAACAGAACAACAAATATTAAAAATTAAGACTTTCCCTACCACCCTAGACCCCTTCATGAGAGACAGTTTATACGCACATTGCTCCAAAAGAAAATGCATAATTAATTATAAATCCATGTGCAAAATATTATGGGAGTTTTCAACAAATGGTTGTGTGAAAACTAAATATCCACATACAAAGGACTGAAGTTGAACCATTACCTTATACCATATGTTAAAACTAATTTACAATGAATCATAGATCTAAACACAAAAGCTAAAGTTATTGAATTTTTAGAAGAAAACACAAAGGAAATTATTCATGATATTAGATTTCTTAGTGATTTTTTATATAATACCAAAGCCACAGGCATCAAACTAAAACACCGGTTAATTTGAACCTCATAAAATTGAAAACTTTTGTGCAAAGTAACTGTCAGTAGTGACAAAAGCAGCCCTCAGAATGGGAGAAATATTGCAAATCATATACTTTATGTTATAAACATCTGGAACATATAAAAACTGCTATTACTCAAAAATAATAACAAAGCTACCTAACTAAAGCAGGTCGAAAACTTGAACAGATATTTCTCCAACAAAGATATTTAAAATAACCAGAAAGTACATAAGACAATAAGTATCCCTAACCATTAGAGAAATGGAAATCAGATTCATAATGTATTACTTCATGAAAATTAGGGTGGCTGTTGTTTTATTTTTTAAAAAGAAAATAACAAGTCTTGGCAAAGACTTGAAGAAATCGAAACCAGGACCAGAGCGATAGTCCAGCGGGTAAGGCTTTTGCCTTGCACATGACCGGCACAGGCCCGCCCGGTTCGATCCCCAACATCCTATATGGTCCCCCAAGCATACCCAGGAGTAATTTCTGAGTGCAGAGCCAGGAGTAACCCCTGAGCATTGCCGGGTGTGACCCAAAAAAAAAAAAAAAAATCGAAACCATGGTGTGTTGCTGGTAGAAACATAAAATATGACAGTCATATTTAAAATATTATGTCAGGTCCCAAAAAAATTAGAGCAGACAACCAAATGGTCAATCAATTCCATTTATTGTTATAAGTTCAAAAGAATTTAATTCAGGGACTTGAAAAGATATTTGTACACATATGTTCATAGCAGCATTATTCTTAATGATCAAAAGATAAAAGTAACCAAAGAAATCATCAATACATTAATAAATAAACAAATATAGTATGTAACATCACTGTCATTGTCTTCCCGTTCATCATCGATTTGCTCGAGCGGGCACCAGTAACATCTCCATATGTCCTGTCTCATGCAAGTAAGCCCAAGGGCAGCTGCTTGCTCCAGGAACATAAAGAGCCTCAAGCCATTCTATCAGGTCATGGGAATGAGGTCTATAATTGTTACTGGTATCTGGCATATCAAATACGACACGGGTATGTAACATATGCAATGTAATAGGATTCATGCTTAAAACAGAAGAAAATTCTGACATGTGCTACAACATGGATAAATCTTGAGGACACTATCACGATCTTCCCGTTGATCATCTATTTGCTAGAGCGGGCACCAGTAATATCTCCATATGTCCTGTCTCATGCCAGTAGAGCGCTGGAACAGGTGTTCGGAACATCGGTGTGATATCTCGAACTCTGGAACAGGAGTCTTGAGCGCTGGAGCAGGTGTCTGGAACATCGGTGTGGGCGTCTTGCAGGGCTTCTTTAGCAAGTGGACACTGGCACCGGTAACTGTATCTGTAGCTTAATTTTAGGCGAGACAAAAACACTTTTCAAGGTTAATCACAAGTAGAGATTTTAAGGCTTTGCAGGGATCCAAGACTGGGATGGAGAGAAGAACATAAAGAAGCTCCAACATGGGTGGAGCAGGGAAATAAGTATGAGAATTGATGATTTTAAAATTGATAAATCTAATGGATCAGCAGTGGAGCTGATGAATGTAATAGAGGTTTGTAGTGGTCAGAAATTGAGAAGGTAGTAGTTGAGACATAACATAAACACAACATTAATCACAAACATAATGGTGGCCACCACATGCACACACACACGCACACATACATTTGATCGATCAATATCTTACAGCTGTATATGTGACCCATCTAGGGTGATAAATGGTAACGAGTCAAGCGCTTCATGAATATAAAGCCGGCAAATGATGGTGAGAAACTGTCTTTTCCTGTGAATAGAGCATTGGGAAAAATTATTTTTGCAAATTATTAAATTTTTGTGAGCACTGTTTTAGGAGTCTCGGAGTATTGAGCACTGTAGCACAGGTTTACTGCATTCCAATATCTTATCCTGTGAACAGAATCATTAGAAAAACAATTTTTCATTGATTTAGCAAATTTTTTTGTAATGAGCACTGTGATCAGAGTCCAAAGCCTCGAGCAACATAGAAGGAATCTGCAGCAGCCAAGTTCTTTTTCCTGCAAATACCTGTGAGCAAAACATTAAAAAAGGAAACTCTAACATTCAATCCTTGAAACATATGGACATTGAGCACTATGCTCAGAGTCCACCCATTTTTCCACCCCTTTTTTTTTATAAGAAAGAAAACATTTAGGCTGTAAGGCAAGATATTAGACATGAACCATGATCACAGACTGCAAAACAAGATCATTATTAAAATGAACCAATCCAGGAAGATTTAAACAGCAATTTGCAATTTAAAATTTAAGACTTTATATTGAAAGAATTAGTTGTTTTCTGATTCTTGGAGAATTCTAGTCTTAACAAGTCGCAGAGGAACCCAGAGTTTCTTGGCAGGGTTATCGTCTGTAGAAATGAAAGCATAACCTCTTCCCCGAATGAGGAGGTGACCTGCAATCCATTTATCATCAATTTTCACCCAGATAGGTGAATTGACTGTTTTTTGAGTTTGCATATCTTCTTGAAAGTGACATTCAGCCGCGGTATAGGGATCTCCTTGAGGTATATTTAAGAAATTTAAGGTGAATAAGGTTAAAGATAAAGAATCCATTGGAGGCATACTTGTTTTTCGTTGCTTTAATAACTGAGTTTTAAGCGTTCTGTGGGCACGTTCAACAATTCCTTGTCCTTGTGGATTATATGGAATTCCTGTAATATGTTTGATCTGCCATTCCTCGCAAAAGGATTTGAAGGTTTTGCTGGTGTAAGCAGGACCATTATCTGTTTTTATGGTATGGGGAATACCCATGACGGAGAAGCACTTGAGTAAAAATGAACAAACAGATTTAGCTCTTTCAGACGTCATAGGAACAGCCCATATGAACCGGGAATATGTATCAATGACCACATGAAGGAAAGGTTTGTTGGGAAATAAGTTAGTATGAGTTATATCCATCTGCCACAGTTGGTTTGTTTGTAAACCTCGAGGATTTGCTCCTGCTACATGAGATGTACAATGTAAAGGAGCACAGACAGGACAGTTGCGGACAATTTGTCTAGCTTGTCTCCATGGGATGCCATGGTGTACATGAAGGCGGCGGGCATTTGTATGTAGAGTCTGGTGCTCTTCCTCAGCTGATTTAAACACTGGTGCTGCCAAGAGATCTGCTGCTTCATTTCCTCGAACCGTCGGCCCGGGGAGTCGGCTGTGAGAACGGATGTGGGAGATGTATATAGGGAATGTTCTCTTTCGGAGGAGATCTTGTAGTTTATGGAGTAGCTCCTGAATTATAGGATTATGGGCATTTAAAGAAGCAGTGACAATTCCAGGAAATAACCAACTACATATGCAGAATCACTCACCACATTACATGGGCCAGATACATGGGATAGTAAATGTATCAGGGTGGCGAGTTCCACTTGTTGGGCAGATTTATAATTTGTATGCACAGTAGTGGTCAATGAAGGACCTGTAATCCCACCCCTTCCTGATGAGGAACCATCAATATAATACACTGGAGCATCAGGAATGGGAGAGGAGCGGACAATGGTGGAAATTACAAGAGGTGTCCTTTTCAGAAATTCCCAGGTTTTTCCAGCTGGGTAATGATAAGATATTTCTCCTGAAAAATCTGCTAAAGCTCTCTGAAGGATTTCACTGAGTGGTAAAACAGCTTCAATTTCTTTTTTAGGGTCAGGTAGTACAATTACATGGGGATCATGTCCAAGTAATACTTGGGTTCTTGATCTTCCCTTAATTATAAGGTTAGCTATCATCTCAAGGTAAGGTGTAGCAGTACGATTCTGCTTGTTATGTAAGTAAACCCATTCTAACGGTCCAGATAATTGGGCTATAGCAGCAGTTGGAGACTCGGGAGTGTTGAAGACCAATAACCATACCTTTTCTCCGGGATTAAATCTGGAGAGGTAAGATTTTTGAAGCCGATCCATGAAAAAGTCTAATTCCTTCTGAGCTTTAGGAGTTAGCTGCCTTGGGATATTTAAAGCAGGATCACCTTCAAGGATGTGGAACAGGTTACTGAGCTCACAGTTAGGAATACCAAGGGAGGGGCGCACCCAGTTGATATCCCCCAGCAGTTTTTGAAAATCATTCAAGGTTTTGAGCCCTTTCTGACTAATGGAAATTTTTTGAGGACGCACTGTAGTGCGGTCAAGAGCATAGCCCAAATATTCGTATGGAGGCTGCATCTGGATTTTTTCCGAGCTACTTGTAAGCCAGCCTCTGGTAAAACTGTCATTAAATCATTATATAAATTCTGGAGATCTCTGGAATTATCACAAGCTAGCAGGATATCATCCATGTAGTGGATGATGTATGCACCAGGAAATTTAGCACGAATGGGTCGCAAAACCTCATCAACAAAGTGTTGACACATCATAGGTGAATTAGTCATCCCTTGGGGCAATACTGTCCATTGAAACCTACGTAAAGGACCTTTATGATTAATGGAAGGGACTGAAAATGCAAACCTTTTCGATCATCTGGGTGGATAGGTATGCTGTAAAAGCAGTCTTTTAAATCTATGATAATTAGCGGCCAATCTTTAGGAATAGCTGCTGGAGAGGAGAGCCCAGGTTGTAGGGCTCCCATGGGGACCATAGTAGAATTTACATTCCTTAAGTCAATCAGCAAATGCCATTTGCCTGATTTTTCTGTATTACAAAAAAAGGAGAATTCCATTCTGAAAACGTTTCCTCAATATGTCCTAATTTCAGCTGTTCTTCCACTAGATTTGTTAGCGCCTCTAACTTTTTGGTATTGAGGGGCCACTGTGGTGTCCATATAGGTTTGTCAGACTTCCACTGAATACGGATAGGTGGTGGGTGCTTAACCACAGCGGCCCCAATTAAAAAGGGGTTACTCCCGGTGTTAGGCTTATTATGGAGAGCTGGAACAGGTGCCCTATGGGGAATTGGACGAGGTATGTGAATTACTGCCCCCCCACTGCTCCAGCATGTCTCGACCCCATAAAGTTAAAGGCATAGGGGCTATATAAGGCTGGACCATGGCTACATTCCCTTCAGGGCCAATACACGGCAGCCATCTCGCACTCTGTCAGAGAAGAGAGGAGGAGATATTGCCTACCCTGCTCAGGCTATGGGACACTTTCTTTAGGGCCCAGTTAGAGGGCCAATACTTGGTGGAGATTATGGATATGTCTGCCCCTGTATCCAACATGCCTTTGAATTTCCTTTTATAAATTTCGATGGGTATAACCGGCCGCTTGGCCTGAGAAATTCTGGTAGTGTACCCAACTAGATAGTTAGCAGGTGGCTGGTGGGCTTGGTTCTGTGTGGCTGTATAACCAACAATGAAGTTGGCAGAAGGGTTGGTACTGTTTAAGCCACCAGTTCTAGGGTGTTCGGACTGACTACACGGATCCTCAAAAAATAATAATAGTTTAGCAAGCGGTTACCCTTTTTTAAAAAGTCCATTTAGTTGGCACAGATATTGACAGTATTATCTCTCCATGAGATTCAGGATCCAGAAGTCCGAAATGCACCTTAATTCCCTTAAATTTCAGCCAATCGCTCCCTGAATTAAACCCATACTACCTGGGGAGCAGGTCCTTTTTATCCCTGTTTTTAGGATGTAGGGGTCTTGACTTGGGTATATTGTGACAGTCTTAGGGCAAAGAATGTCGAGACTGCCACTGCCTGATGGGGTAGGCCAGAGAGCATTTATTGACTGTAATTCTGTGGATTCTGATTCGGAGGATACTGGGCAGGTGGAATGAAGGAGAGTGCCCCTGGATTCAGCTGGGCCTGGGGCTGGCCCCCCACCCAGTTTCCCGCATTTGGGGGAGGCATAGATGTTATTTGAGCCTGCGGAGCTTGTGGAACCTGGGAGGGGGTCCATGTAACATTTCCCATAAAGGGATTATTAGAATGTTGCCCTGTATTGATAGTTTTAGAAGATGGGCAATCTCTCGGGTGTGTCCCTTCTTTCTGCAGCTAAAGCAGGTTATCTGTCCAGATGAAGCCTGAGGCTGACTTCGCCTCCAAGACCGACAGTCTCTGGCCCAATGTTTTCCCTTTCTGCACCTTGGGCATGGTCCAGGTGGGGCCCTCCGAGGGGTGGAGTTGCGATTATTAGCGTTATTAGCATAGTTTCTCAGATCATTGTTTATCCTTTGAAGTTTATTGTTTCTCCCCTGAAGCTGTTTGACATTTCATCCCTCTCCTGATCCTCCTGCTGTATGGGATAAGCCTCTATAGCATTCTGTGTTCCATGGGAGGCCAAACCGACATTTCTACAGGCCTTTAGATATCCCATGAGGTCTTCCTTATCCTTAATATTATATAGTATTGCTCGACAATTTTGATTAGCATTCTCATATGCTAAGGTTCGTTTTAGGATTGCTTGAGTGGTTGGGTCTTGAACCTGTCTTTGGATTGTTTCACTTAATCTCCCAACAAAATCAAAGTATGGTTCATTATGACCCTGGTAAATTTTTGTATTGCTACCTAGAAATTCTGGGTCGGAACCTACTTTTTTCCCACGCTTTTAATGCTGTCTCCCGAACAAATTTTAAAATAGGTTCAGGTAATGTCGCTTGTTTTGCTTTCTTTTGCCATTCACCTTCACCTTTTAGCATGGCAAAAGTTATATTATGGCCAGATTCAGATTCAGTTTCTCTTAAAGTGTCAATATTCATGTTAACCCCATCTGTATACCACATTTGCCATTGCATGAACTGTGATTGGTTCAGACAAGTATGGGCTACCATTTCAAAGTCTGCCAATACCCACTGATTATTTTGGCTCCAATCAGCTAAATATTTTAAAGAATAAGGACTTGATATTCCAAACTTGTCCCAAGCCTTTCTATACGGGGTTATTGACTCAATTTTTTAAGTCTTCATGAATCGGTTTTACTTTATCTTTAGATTGGTCATGAGAAAGATTGCTGCGCTTTGCTCTTTGATTATTATTAGATTGACAACCACAGGAACTGCAAAGGCTCGTGGGGCTTGCACGAGCTAACCTGTTCCTCCCGGTTCTTCCTCATCAGAGCTTGTAGTATCTGCCAGTGGAGCATTTTCCCCTTTGAGGGTATTAACTCTGGGGAGATTTTCAGCTTGGGAATTTGCCTCCTCTGGGTTTTCCTGTTCCTCCTCTAAGTTATCAGCCACATTAGAATTCTTTTTAGATTTTTTCACTGGGAATGTATACACCTTTTTCAAGTCTACAGCCTTGGGGCGTGTTTGTGAACGGCTTTTAGTTGGTTCACGCCTCAGTATTGGGTATGCGCTAGGTCCTGATTGATAAATTATGAAATCAGAGATCTCCCGCAAACATCCTTTCTTGGTTTAAGTTTTCAAGTTTCCTATATATTTCTTCCTTTTTGTTCTTTCAATCTTATGTGTAACTTCCAAACCTCCTCTTTCTGTCCATCTATACTGACTCTCTGTTTGTCAATTTCTTCCTCTAAGATAGTGCTGATTTTATTGATATCCTTCTTCTGCTCTTCAAACTTTACTTCAAATTTTAAATCCTGTTTAATAATTTTACTTTCCTGTTCTTCTAATTTTTCTTTGAATTTTAAATCCTGTTCTTCTAATTTTTCTCTGAATTTTAAATCCTGTTCTTCTAATTTTTCCTCAAATTTTAAATTCTGTTTAATAATTTTACTTTCCTGTTCTTCTAATTTCTTTCAAATTTTAAACTCTGTTTAATAATTCTGTCCTCAAGCTTTAAGACCAGTCTACCTGTAGTTTTATGATCCTCACTTATTTCTTTAATCGCTGAGTAAACCTCGTCCCTTAAGATTGCATTCAATTTATTACTTTCTTCCCTCTCTCTATTAAACATCGTCCTTACACAAAGGTACAGTTTAAAAATCGCAAGGACCCAGATGATTTGTGAAAAGATAGAGTAGTTCTCAGAAAGGAACTTTATAGACTGGGCTATGTATGGTTCTGAGCCAATAAAAGATACAATGTATCTATACCATGAGATATCCATCATTTTACTCACGGTTCGGAGGCAGATGATCTCTGTCCGATGATAATTGGGCCAGACGATGTTCGCCGTGCCCACGCCAGGGACACCAAATGTCGGGGCACTCCGCCGGTGTCCCCGACAGTGCCGGGAAGCGAAGTTCCCTTTTACCTCCGGAGCCGGGCGAGGAATGGATGAAAACTCAGGAATCCGATGCACTTTTAAAAGGCTTTACTTATCACAGGTTCAGGCATACAAATCAGCAAAAGGAAAAGCCCGGTGCTTAGGATTCCAGGCTAGAACCCCAGCCACGTGTAGGCCAAGATGGCGACCACCACGTGTAAAGGCTTTGAGAAAGGAGAAGCAGACTTCCAAGCAGGGCGACCGCTTGGAAGAGCCCCCAAAGAAGCGTGAGAGTGAAAACTGGCTAGTTTATACCCCTGCAACTCAGACCTTCCTCCTCTGTTATGGAAAGCAGGGAGGGTCAAATGTCCTTAGGTAATCCCTCCCTGCACCTCACCTAGGCCCTTTATTATGCTAATGTTTTGAGCCAAATGCAGCGGCCCTTAAAGGAGTCCTGCAACAGTGATGTATGCACAAGTCTGCATGTGCTCATCACCATTGAAATATACATGTAGTATTGGTGCAAATCGTAAATTTCAAGCTATGTTTTAACACAACAAAAATAGTGAAAATATTATAGCAATTTAGTGTGGCATTTAGTTATTTTGGAGAGGTCTGGCAAAGGAAGTTCATAAAGGCAGTCACTTCTAAATAACAAGATAGTTAAAAGTATTCCCAGACAAAAAGAAAGAGTATCTAAATGAAGGATGTTTGAAAATACATGTTATGTGCAAGATCTTGAATTTTAATGAAAGATGGTTACAGAGATATGTTTAAATTATAACTACAAAAAGATTCCCAACAGTTTGAATCAAATAAATATTGAATTATATTCCTTTTAAAATTTTTATTATACCACCGTGAGATATACAAAGATGTTCCTATTTGGGTTTCACTCATACAGTATTCCAATTCATACAATCATACAGTATCCATTCAGTATTTATTCATACAGTATCCATTCAGTATTCCATTCATTCAATCATACCGTATCCCTCCATCAGTGCCCATTTCCCACCACGAATGTCCCTTGATTCCTCCCAACTTTAAAATATTTATAATTATTGAACTTCTCATTACACCCTTTTCTCTTAATAGAAAAACATTTTAAGTCTAAGACTAATGATGTATGAATGTCTAATTTTCTTAGAAAGCTTTGTTGTTGCTATTCTGACTATAGAATTCACTACACAGCCAGAGATACAGCACAATGTCTTTCATATGGCGAAACTTAGTTTTGAACTCCAGTACCATATCTGGTCCCTCAAAACCAACAAGAGTGATTCATTCCTTTTTTCTTTTTCTTTTCTTTTTTTTTTTTTTTTTGCTTTTTGGGTCACACCAGGCGATGCTCAGGGGTTACTCCTGGCTCTGCATTCAGGAATTACTCCTGGCGTTGCTCAGGGGACCATATGGGATGCCGGGGATCGAACCCAGGCTGGCATGGGCGGCCGCGTGCAAGGCAAACGCCCTACTCGCTGGGCTAAAGAGTGATTCATTCCTAAAGATGTATCCATAAGTAAGATTTCAGTAACACTAGGTATCGGGAAGGGTTAAAATAAAAGTAAAAAGAAGTAAAAATCCTATTTTGTCAGTATCGTTCACCATGTATCATTCAAAGCCAACCAAAAGAAAGTCTGAAAGAGTGTTTTCAACATAAAAGGGAAATTGCTGATAACTAGAACTTAAAACTGTTTCAGTTCATCTGAATGTACTGGAGGTTCATATTTCTCTCAGGAACCTGACTTAAGGGTCAAAGATTCTCCCATATAAACTTAACAAGATTTAATATTGCACACCAAAGGATCTAAATGAATTAGGTAAAGGATAAGTGATTTTAGGAGTAAGTTTTAAATAAAAAAAAAAAAAGTAACAAAACAGTACAGCTCTTTTATCTGCTTCTGCATTAAAATGCTTTCTAGAAGGTTATTTACAGGCACTCCAGTGAAAAGTAAAGACATTTATTCTGGGCAGAGGAACTGTCAGATTTGATCTTTTTCTTCCTTTCATACGTCATTTCACTCAACCATGTGTTGGTTTTTCTCTATTACATTATAATCTGCATGAGAACCTCATTTAGTTAAACATCTCCACCCAGTGCCTTAGAAGAATGGAGGTTGCTTCTGCTTTGGGGTTTGGTTTTTCCTGTAAGTGAGTTGTAAAAACTATACTGCTTCTTTGTATCAAAACCCTTGAAGTTTCTTCTAATTTTAGTTTTCCTCTGTGAGCAAGAACCTGCAATCAAAATTTTGGCAGATTAAATATATCATAGGGCTCTTCATTTTATGAGTGCTTCTGTTGAACTTGAACATACAACTTGGGAAGCAAAGGGCATTTTTTATACCAACCATTAATCTTCTCTTTCCTCTCATCAAACAATATCTTCACTTTGTTTTGTATATTCTATCTTCATGTTGCAGAACATAATACTGTCTTTCCCCATGAAGGAAGGTACTGATAATTAAGTCTTTCATTCAATACGCATTTATTGAGTGGCAACAGTGGGCCAAATATTAGACTATTGGTTGTACATACATAAACAGAAATCAAATATTGCCATTCTCTTCAAGTAGCCCACTTTTTTTTCCACTCCATCACATGCATTATATATGTTATTAAACCAGATCACCAGATAATGATTTGGCTTGTTAAATAATCAGGTGTTTGTATAATATTCTCACCAAACTACATTATATGCTTATTTACTTTCAAGTGTATTCAATAACTAATATTAAAAGCACTTTGACTTTGGATGACCCTTCTTACAGAATATTTTGACTTTTTTAACTTGAATAAACTCAGAATCCTGAAGAAACTGATTCACCTTTCACAATGTTGGACAAGATATTAACTATATAAACAAATGGGATTATATAAAATTGAAAAGCTTCTGCACCTCATAAGAAACGGTGACCAAGATACAAAGACAATCCACAGAGTGGGAAAGGATATTCACCCAATACCCATCTGACAAGGGGTTAATATCCAGGATATATCAGGCTCTGGTAGCACTCCACAAGAAAAAAAACAGCCAGCCCCATCAAAAAGGTGGGGAGAAGAAATGAACAGAAGCTTCCAAAATGAAAAAATTCGAATGGCCAAAAGGCATATGAAGAAGTGCTCTTCATCTTTAATCATCAGGGAGATGCAAATCAAAGCAACAATGAGGTACCATCTCACACCACAGAGACTGGCACACATCCAAAACAGTAAGAACAACCTGTGCTGGAGTGGATGTGGGGAAAAAGGGACTCTGATCCACTGTTGGTGGGAGTGCCGGCTGGTCCAGCCCTTTTGGAAAACAATATGGGCATTCCTCCGAAAACTAGATATTGAGCTCCCATTTGATCCAGCAATAGCACTCCTGGGAATATACCCGAGAGACCGAAAAACACAGAAACACTATCTGTACTTCTTTATTCATCTCTGCACTATTCACTATAGCTAGAATCCGGAAACAACCTAAATGCCGGAGAACAGAGGACTAGCTAAAGAAACTGTGGTTCATCTACACTATGGAATACTATGCAGCTGTCAGAAAAGATGAAATTATGAAATTTACCTGCAAGTGGATGGACATGGAGACTATCATGCTGAGTGAAGTTAGTCAGAAGGAAAAGGACAGATATAGAATGACTGCATTAATTAATAGGATATAAATAGATACCAGTGTTTTACTAAATGTGTGAAATGGTAATGGCATATTAAAACTCACCATTGAATATACACAAAGAGACTTAAGTGATAAACTCTAAATATCTGCAGGGCTAGCCACAATGTGTAAAAGAAGAGGGAGCGGAGATGCAGAGACAGAGAGAGAGAGACAGAGAGAGAAAAGAGAGGATACTGGGGTACCTGCTATTGAGGCAGCCTGAGGGTGGGCGGGAGGGGGTGGGGTACATTGGTGGTGGAAATGGGGCACTGGTGGAGGAATGGGTGCTGGTATACTGTACTACCAAGAACCAATTATGAACACTTTTGTAATTGTATGTGTCACGGTGGTATAATAAAAATTTTTTTTAAAAATTAAAAATAAAAAAAGATATTAACTATAATACTTCTTTAGTGTTTCTATATGATCTATGATCTAGATTAGATATACCATAGATATAGGTTTATAAGTGGAAACTAAGAGATCTTTCTAAGAGGTAAAACACTTCTGGCTAATTAATGTCGTAATAATCTATGGCTAAGGAAACTAGGAGTCTTAGCAAACTCTGGAACTTTATTGATACTACTGATTGTGTTATAGATTAAATCAATTACATTTTCATACTTTTCTGCTTAAGAAGCCCTTTATAAGAAATAATATTTTCATTGTTTACTTCAGGATTACTGTCATTCTGTTATAGGTACAATGTTTACTTCAGAACCAAAGGTAAATATATTTGTTCAAAAGGCAAATTAACCCATTCTTCAAAAAACTAGAAATTGAGCTCCCATGTGACCCAGAAAAACCAAATCTGGTAATATACCCTGGGTAACCCAAAATTAGAGCAAAAAATACCATCTGCACTTCTATGTTCATCGCAGCACTATTCACAATAGCCAGAATATGGAAAAAACCTAAGTGCCCAAAAACAGATGACTGGATAAAGAAATTATGGTACATGTACACAATGGAATACTATGAAGCTGTTAGGGAAAAAATTGAAGTCATGACAGTTATGTAAAAATGGATGGACATGGAGAGTATCATGCTGAGTGAAATAAGTCAGAAGGAGAAGGACAGATAAATAATGGCTGCATTCATTTGTGGGATATTTATAAAAAAGTATGAGACTAATATCCAAGGACAGGTAAAACGGGCCAGGAGGACTTGTCAGTGTTGAAATCTACCACAAATGTGTGGGGCTGAGTTTAGGTAAGATAGAAAAGGGACTATTTGACAATAATAGTTGGAAATGGTAATTCTAGACTAGAATTGAGTATTAGAAGTATGTAAAGGGATATACATGATAACCCTTCAGTGTCTGTATTTCAACCACAATGCACTAAAGAGAGATAGAGAGAAAGAGAGAGGAGGGGAGAGAATGAAATGCCTGCCATAGAGGCAAGTTGGAAAAGGAGGGGATGGGGATACTGGTGCTGGGAAGAGATGGGGGGAGAGGGAGTGAAATGCCTGCCATGGGCATTGGAAAGGAGGGAAACTGGGGATACTGGTGCTGGGAAGTGTACACTGGTGGAGGAACTGGTGTTGGAACAATGTATGGCTGAAATCAAATCATGAACAGCTTTGTGTGATCTATCTCACAGTGATTCAATAAAAAAAAAATTTTAAAAGACAATTAGTCCAGTGAAGAATTAAGTTAAAAAATGTGATTGTAGGAATCTATTTTATTAAGGTCTGTTTAATTCACAATGACTCTGGTCTCATGTGTCTTCCTTAAGAGAACAAATTTACTAATTTGATTTTTTACTTTTTGAGATACAAAATTATAAAAATAGTGATGAAGAAGATTTAAGAGGAGAAAAATGACAGGTTGATAATGACATAAATGGATGAAGAGGCTAAATTAAAAAAGAAAGAATGAAGTAGTGGGATAAAAAAGAAAAGCCAAGTAGAGCTAAAGTTTGAAGAGATAATTGTGGAGACTGATAATTAGATTATAGCAGCTGATGTGAATTGTAAGAAAACAGGAATCACTATCTATCACTATCTTCTCTTTCATCATCTATTTGCTTGAGCAGGCACCAGTAAAATCTCTATATGTTCTGTCTCATGTTAGTAGAGCCCAAGGGCATCTGCTTGCTCCAAGAACATAAAGAGCCTCAAACCATTATATTAGGTCACGGATGACCTTATATAATTGTTACTGATATTTGGCATATCAAATACGACACGGGCAGCATGCCAGGCTTGCCGTGAGGGTGGCATACTCTTGTAGTCACCTCTAAATACAGCATTTATTGATGAACTGTGTGCCTGCAAGCTGGGCTGTGATAGACTCGTCGGCTGGGTGGAGTTCTGACGAGGGGAAAGTCTGGATGTGGAAAATAGCAGCCCTCATGGAGTGGGGGGGTCGTCTGGCTTGTTACGAGGCTCTGCTGGGGTGGCAGGCCAGGGCTAAAACCCGCCATCCCTCCTGGGCACCTCGTGAGCTGCTGAGCACAGGGAGAGCAAGTAGCATCTCTGCCCCATGTCATAAAGAAAACAGGAATGGAGGAAATAATTGGGAGAAGTGCTGTTCTAAGATATAAGTTGAAACTATTTTTCATAAAGAAATGTTAATCTGGAATATGTCATAAAACCATTTTTGGCCTGCCAGACCATGCTTCATTCAAAGTGAATTTTCACAGACACTGAACTACATGTAACTCCAAGACTTAGCTACCTTTGGAACACAGGCTCTGTGTACAGGAGTATGATTGTGGAAGTTCAGTTTAGCTATGTCAACCTGATTTCGCAGACCTTTTCTCAAGCTAAATGATTTAGTGGGTGAATTATTTAAAAATAGTGAAGGTTGAATATCAATAAAAGTAAAGGAAACAGGTGATGTATGAATTATTGAACTGTGGTAAGAAAAAAAAATGAAGCACAGCCCAGCTCAGAGACCCCTAAGCCCCAGTAGGTGCATCCCAAAGCCCCTATAACACCCCTAGCTACATAAATGGAGGTTCCCAAGCACTGTCAAGTTGATCCAGGGTAGTCTCCTACACCATATAACCTAAGTAGTACTGGATTTTCAATTTCTATTATGAAAACACTGACCAACCCACAGAATTGCCTTGAAGGATACCCACGCATTTTGAGTGTCACTTCACACACATACTCATACACATAAACACACACACACAATGAACTATAAATAAATAAATAACATGTGTACACAATCAAAAAAGATAGAAAGGGGCTGGAAGGATGGAAGGAAGAGAAAGCAGAGTAGATCAATAGCTGAATAAAATAGGACTTAGGGGAAAACACAGGGAGTGAGTCAGCCTATGAGCTGCTTACCTTGTCATGCTCAATTCTACTTTTCTACACTGATTATATTTGTTCAACCTTCCCCACAAGATAATAGTCCTGGCTCGATTCTTTATCTTGGTTAATTGGTTACCATTACACAACAACACAAAAAGAAATAAAATTGTAGTATATCCATTTCCTATTCTCATAATGAATTTGGTATACTTGATATATGTCATGACTTCAGCCTATACACTGTTTGAATTTTTTTTTTTTCCTCTCTCTATAGAGAAGTTATCTGAAAATTATTCTGTTCATATTCCTTCAAGGGTGATACAATATTATGAGATAAAATATTCTAAACAGCTCAGTAGCATAAAGGAAGGAATGTCCAAACAATTTGAAAGTTAAAGTTCTGACAGGAGATAAATGCAAATGTATGGAACTATTACCAGTCAGACATCATGCTGAGCCCTTATTTCATAAACTTAGTGACAATGCAAAAGTTAAGACTACTGTACTCCCTGTTTTATAAATTAAGAATGATCTAATAACTTATCCAGTCACACAAGTAGCAAGCAACAGTGTCAGAATTAAATGAAAGTAATTAGGGCCCAGTTAGTTAGTATAGAAGGTAACGCACTTGCCTTGTATGCAGTTGACACAGGTTCTAAGCGTATCATCCCATATAGTCCCCCCTGAGTCTGCCAGAGATCCTTGAGTGCAGAGCTAAAAGTGAGCCCTAAACACAGCCAAGTTTGACCCAAAAGGAAAAAAAAATTAAAGGAGCAATTAATTATACATCTCAGGTTCCTAACTACTTTGCTAAATCCTCATGAGAGTTATACTGCGAGATAGAACTTCAGTCTCCCGTTTCTGTATCCCTAATTAGTGCATTTGTATGGGAAATACGTGAAGTCAGAGTATAGTGTAGTTCTTTTCCTCATCAATCAATTGTACTCAAAGATCTAGGAGAGAAATTTTACTGACAGTTGATGTTAGAAGGAAATAATTTTGAAGCATTAGAAAAATAAATATATACATACTATGGATTAATGTATAAAATTGTATTAGTACATAAATCATAAGATTTTTCAACATTTTCATATTTAATGCTATCATGAACATAGGAACACAAATGTTGTTTTGAAATAGTATCATTGAGCCCTTGGAGAAGATGCCAAGAAGTAGGATTTCTGGGTTTTATGGAAGCTCATTCTTAGGTTTTTGAGAAGCCTACATGTGTTTTCCTTTGAGGTTGAACTGTTAGGTACTGCTACGGCCCCAACCTATGTAAGCCCTGGGGACTTGACCAACAGGTCCTTGCTCAAGCTCACCTTGATTCCCCCAACCACGTATATCTATCCTGGTTATCTGGATAGAATAGTTTTTACCACTGGCTGTGAGCAGTATGTCTTCAGGATTGATTAAGCACATGACTGGAACAGGACATACCACTTCTCTTGTCTTTAAGTTTGCATCACCTTTTTAGGTTAAAATGTTTGAAATATCTTTTTCTTTAAGTTTATTGTCTATATGGATTTGCGCAGGCTGTGATGCATGTAACAGCCTTGGAAGGCCTATATAATCCCTGCTTGCTTTCTCCCCGGGGTAGAATGTTCTCACTAGGACCTGCGTGTCTCAGTGAAAAGATCAGCCCCAGCTAGCTGGAATAAAGTCTGTGTGTTATTGCATTACGAGTGTGGTTCTTTGTCATCCAAGTGAGGAAGCAGACAAACAGAGAGAGGGCTCCAACAGAACCAGCCGACATTCCCACAAATAGTGGATAGTTCATTTTTCCTTACATCCGAGCCAGCTCTGGTTATTTCTAATCTTTTTACTGTGTGTCACTCTTACTGCTCTGAGGTGAGATCTCACTGATATTTTGATTGATTTGCATTTCCCTGGTACAAAGAACTTTTTTTTCATGTTAATTTTAGCAGTCAGTATGTCTACTTTGAGAACGTGTTTGTTTACCTCTTCTCATTTTCTGTTGGGTTGCTTATTTTTTTTCCATTGCACTAGTATTTTTCATTTCTTACTATATTACCCCTTTGTCAAATGAGTGGGGAGCAGGTATTTTCTCCCACTCTGTAGGATGTCTTTTGTATTCTAGGCATTGTTCCTTTCGCAGTACAGATGCTTCTTAAATTGTTATCATTCCAATTGTTTATTTTGGGTCCTACGTTACTGCAGTGTTGTTCACAATGGTCAAGCAGAAAATAAGTCAGATGTTCAAGGAATCTTTGTATAAATATATTGTGATATATACATACAATGGAAAACAATTATAAAAAATGATGAAATAAAGCAATTTTATGCTACATGGATAGAACTCGAAGGTATCTTGCTGAGAACAAGATTATGTCTCTTAAATGTGGATGTAAAGAAATATAATAAGGAATAACAAATGGCCAAAGAAAATAAAACATCCTGTTAGTTTACCTAAAAGAACTTGCCAAGGTGAGTAGGTATAAATGAGGATGGTTGGAAACCTTGGGACAATGATGGACAGAAGCTCACAATCTGGTGGAGGTTGTGATGTAGCAACATTGAAATTATGAAAACTAACATTAATAGTAATTAAAATCATTGAGCCTAAAAAAATGGGGGGTAAATCTTTATATTTGTGGTTATTTTACCCAATACTCTTTTTGAATCTAAACTCCATCATCTTCATTGTTTTTATGGGGGCTTCAGAGAGACTTTTTGTCAACCAAGTAGAGAATCAGGTTTCTGATAGAAGGGGCCATGAGTTATAGAACACTGAGCTTATTTTTTTTTTTTTTTCAAATTTTTATTTGTTGTATTTTTACTAAAATGTCATGATTTTCAAAATTGTACATAGTTGAACTGTACACAAAAATTTGAAAAATTGTTTTCAAATTTTGTACACAAAATTTGAAAAAATATTGTATGCAAAATTTGAAAAAAAATTATGTACGCAAAATTTGAAAGAATTTGTACACAAACTTTGAAAAAATTTGTATGCAAAATATGGAAAAAATTTATGCAAAATTTGAAAAAAATTAACACAAAAATTTGGAAAATGTGTACATAAAATTTGAAAAAATGTGTACACAAAATTTGAAAAAAATTGTGTAAACAAAATTTGAAACTCATGTACACAAAATTTGAAAAATTGTGTACAAAAATTTGAAAAAAAAACTGTAAAATTATTCTTTCCAAATTTGTGCACAAAAAATTGGAAAATTCTTTTTCCAATTTTTATTTTATGTATTTTTACTAAAATGTCATAATTTAGAAAAATTGTACACAGTTCAATTGTACAAAGTTGAATTTTAGGCATACTATGTTTCCAGCACCAGTCATAATACAACTTTCAACATCCCCCCAGCAGGTTCCCTCCTAACCCAGACCCCAACCTCTGGCCTATCTCCTTGACAAAGCACATTTTTTGGATTGGTTGTTTTGATTTGAATTTCCTGCCTTCAGTGTTTTTTGACTCTGCAATTTGTATCTATAGCTATATTACATCTCTATACCATCCACATAGAGGCTCTGACCCCTATTCTCAGTTATTTCCTGTCCAATTCCTACTAGCCCCACTTGGTTTATTTCCTCCTAAAAAGTTTTTTTTTTAATTGCACTTCAAAAAACTCTTGAGCTCATTTGCCAACATGGCAAGGTGCAAGCCTCAGGCAACCAATTGCTAACATTCAAGCTTCCAAAGCACTGCAGATAAGCGATAAAGGAAGACCTCCGAGAGAGAAGAGCAGAAATACTGGAAGATGCCCCAGAAGCTGGGAAAAGCATTGACAATGCCCGCCTGTTCTTCACCAACTATAAGACCAAGATGACTGTCCTCCAACATCCTGATGGATCTAGCACATCTTCCAGAAAGGCAATGGAGAAGATTATCCATGACTTCTACTCAGATCTCTTTGATAGCCACGACCACCTGCCCAAATACCAAATTCCACAGGATGGACATGTCGTTCCCAACGTTCTCCCTTCTGAAATCCAACATGCCATTTCGTCAGTAAAGAAGGGAACAGCACCAGGCCCAGACAAAGTCAGGTCTGAACAGTTGAAGAATCTGCCTTCAGTACTCATCATTACACTGACTCGGCTATTCACCCGCTACCTGTCCGAATGCAAGGTGCCCTCCCAATGGAAAACCAGCAGGACAGTTCTACTGTTCAAGAAGGGAGACATTCACGACATCGGCAACTATCTCCCCATCTGCCTGTTGTCTGTCATCTACAAGCTGTTTACACGAGTCATCCTGAACAGGATTGGCAGAACATTGTTTGAAGGACAACCATGCGAGCAAGCTGGCTTCTGAAAAGGATTTAGCACAATCGACCATATCCACACAGTAACCAAGCTCATTGAAGTTTGTAGGGAGTTCAGGATGCCACTCTCTCTCACGTTAATTGATTTAAAGAAAGCCTTTGATTCTGTGGAGACTGAAGCAGTCATCGAAGCCCTAGCCAAACAGGGTGTTCAAACCCAATACATCAAGATACTTGTGAGCTCTATTACAGATTCACCACCAGGATCTCACCATTCTACAAATAAGTGATCATCAGTGTCAAAAAGAGGGGTTGGGCAGGGTGATACCATTTCACCAAAACTCTTCAGCGCCACCCTCGAGAACATCATGCAACAATTAGAATGGGAAGGAATGGGAGTGAAGATACATGGTCTGCAACTACACCACCTCCGCTTCGCTGATGACATCGTTCTAATAACACCAAACATTAGCCAAGCGGCACAAATGCTGGCTGACTTTGACCGAGAATGTGGAAAGATAGGTCTACAGCTGAATCTCAGCAAAACTATGTTCATGAAAAACAAGAGTTCCAGAGGCCCCATTCACTCTCAATGAAACAAACATCTCTGAATGCAGCAGTTATGTGTACCTTTGTCGAGAAGCAACATGATGAACGGCCTAAAACCTGAGCTGTGCAGGAGGAAGAGAGTGGCATGGAATGCCTTCAAAAGCATTGAAGAAATAGCAAAAAGACAAAGAACCTCTGGCTCTGGGCACATCTCTTCAACTCCACCGTTCTCCCTACATTAACATACCCCCTCAGAGACCTGGGCCCTACGAAAGCAGAATGAGAATGCTATTCGGGTCTCCCAAAGAGGAATTGAAAGAGCTGTGCTTGGATTATCACGCCTCACTCAATTGAAAGAAGGAATCTGGAGCTCCGACGTCCATCACTGTTCCAGAGTCAGGGACACTGTCTCGTTTGCCAAGGCATTGAAAATCAGATGGGCTGGACATGTAATGCAATTTGGAGACAACCGCTGGACTAGAGCCATTACTGACTGTATTCCACGGGATGTCAAAAGATCACGTGGCTGCCCACTTACAAAATTGTCAGACTTCTCGTCAAGCAGTTTGAGGCTCTTTGTACTCCTGAAGCAACCAGATGCCATTGGGCTACACTGGCACATGATAGGGTCAAATGGAAATGTTACTCATGCCCACTCGAGCAAATTGAGTAACAGGATGTCAAGTGATCAAGTGACTGCACTTGTGTTTGTTTGAAGTCGTGCAAAAGGTTATATATTTTAAGTTATACAGGGTTCCCACACAGGTGTCCACCATCAATGTGAGATTGCTTCTGGTTTTTTGTGTGTGTGTGTGGTAGGGTCACACCAGCAGTGTTTAAAGCTTATTTTTGAAGTCAGAGTGATAGTACAGTGGATAGGGTGCTTGCCTTACATGCAGTCAACCTGGGTTCAATCCCTGGCATCCCATATGGTCCCCAAGCACTGCCAAGAGTAATTCCTGAATGCAAGCCAGGAGTAACCCCTGAGCAATGCCGAACTCACTCAAGAAAAAAGTTACTCCTTGCTCTGTGCTCAAGGATCACTACCAGCAATGTGTTGGGGACCATATACAGTTCTGAGGATGTATCTGAGGTTGGCTATGTGTCAGGCAAGCCCCTTAACTCCTGTACTACCTCTTTGGACCTGAGATCTATTCCAGATAGTAAGTCTGAGGAGTCTGGGACAATTTTATATAAAACTGAAACTGTAGAGAGAATCTCCATCAAATTATTTTATTGCATTAGTAGCCTTTAATACAGGCTCTTACCTAATTTTTAAACATAGATTGTTACAGATAAGACAAATGAATATTATTTGTTGAATGAATAAAGTAGAAAATGGACATTTACTGATATATTTGATAAAAGTTCTGTTTTGCTAAAACTTTTTAAAGTTCAAAATTTTAAAATGTTATCTTTTATGTGCATGTTAAATACATAAAGATTTTATCATCATATAATTTAGTAATAATACTTTGCTATGAAAACTTCTTTAAGTGGCATAAAGGCTCCATGTATTTCCATAGAATACATATATGTGTGTATATACATCCATATACATATATATGTGTGCATATGTATGTCTGGCTATACAAATCTCAATAAATTCCAATTATCTTTGATAATTAGTGTGCTATGGTAATTCATTGCTTTGAGAATTAATCCCTCTAACAAAAAACCTCAAGGATGAGATATGCCCCTAGTTTAAAGTGTTTAAATATTAGAATGCAAGGTTTTTTGCAAAAGTGTACCCAATATAAAATAACATAGGAGGAAAGAATAGAATAGATAACAAATATTAACTGTCTAAAAAATTTCACCAGGAAAGTGTAAAATGTGTCTTTTACATTTAAGGCCAAATGAGCAAAAGTAGAATAAAATGTCAGGACTTTATATTTTAAGAGTGCCTTCTGATAGCTATATAAAATACCACAGCCTCTGATTATCATGTACTTATTGAATGTTAATTTGCTTATTAAATGTTCTAAATGTCTCTGTCAATAATGGCTCACTTGTTAGGAGTCCAGGAGAGTGGTGGGGAGTGATAGAATATTGAATTAATGGCTGGCCAGTGAGACCACTCATGGCTACCCAGATGACCCTAAAGTTTGGAGAGTCCATGCGCGCTTTCTCTGCTTCCTTATATGTTTGTCGCATTTTCTGCTAAGGCCCCTGTTGGGAAGGGGTGTCAAAAGTGCCAATCTGGCTTCAGATAGCATGCCTAAAGCATAATATTTGCATTCTTGAATATCAGTGTCACTTCATCAAAAAACATTTTAAAGCAAAAGGACCAGAGATAAAATACTTGCCTTGCTCATGGCTGACCTGAGTTTTATCCCTAGCACTTCACAAGGCTCCCTGAGCCCCAACAGGAGAAATTCTTGTGTGCAGAGCCAGGAGTGAGCCCTGAATGCCACTGGTATGGAATAGATTAAAATTTAAAACTTAAAATTCCAGTTATTTATATCTCTACTGTGTTATTAAAGATAAAAATGTATAAAGAACTCTTTTTAATCCCTTATGATACAAAATAGTAACTGTTGGTTACTGGATAAATAAACTTTAGTACATATACAACATAGTGGAATACTACTTGGTGATGAGAAAAGACAGTCATGCAATTTGTTGCTATGGGTGTATCTAGGGAGTATCATACTGAGTAAAGTGGGACAGAGTAGACAACAGACACGGAACAATCTCTCTCATATGGGGGATATGAATTAAACATAGAAAGGTAACAACAAATTACCAAAGGCAATAGAATCAAAGAGCTTGAGAACTGGTCTTTAGTAGGAAGCTTGCCTTAGGGTGGGGATGAGAGGGATAAGTAAAGGAAGAGAACACTAAGACAGTAGTGGAGCAGAAAAGTGCCTGCCATAGAGATAGGTTATGCTGTGGTAGATAGGAAAACTGGGGACATTGTTGGAATAAGTGGACATTGGAAAAGGTATTTTTCCTGGAACACTGTACACCCAAAAATCATTAATAACTTCAACATTGCAGTTAAAAGTGATTCATTAAAAATTTTTTTTAAAAACTTTTGTTTCTGAAGTAACTTTCAACTGATGCTACCAGGTCTCATGCAAAAAGTTTAGTCTTTCTAAATCAATAGTTGAAGATTTCACAGATATGTGGGTGTTCAAAATGTGATTAGTATATTTATATATATGAAAATTTGTTTTATTTGTCTACATAAATGTTTGGATAAATATGGTATACATATTATTTATATATGGATATATAAAAGAGTATATATCACACAAATCTATTTCCCATTTCACAATCTGTGCAGTAAAACTAATCATTTGAATATTTATTTTGCCTTCGAATTTAATCTCCAGTATTTTCAGTATTTGCTGATGCTGTGAATGTCTCCCTTCTTGAACAGTAGAAATGTCCTGCTGGTTTTCTATTGGGAGGGCACCTTGCATTTGGACAAGTAGCATGGGAAGAGCCGAGCTAGTGTATTGATGAGTAGCAACAGCAGATTCTTCAGGTGTTCGGGTCTGACTTTGTCTGGGCCTGGTGCTGTTCCCTTCTTTACCGACGAGATGGCATGTCAGATTTCAGAAGGGAGAATGTTGGGAATGACATATCCATGCTGTGGAATTTGGTATGTGGGCAGGTGGATTTGACTATCAAAGCGATCTGAGTAGAAGTCATGGATAATCTTATCCATTGCCTTTCTGGAAGATGTGATAGATCCATCAGGGCGTCGGAGGGCAGTCATCTTGGTCTTATAGTTGGAGAAGGACAGGCGGGCGGTGAGAATACTTCTCCCGGCTTCTGCTGCATCTTCCAGTATGTCTGCTCTTCTGTCTTTGAGGTCTTCTTTTATCGCTTCTCTGCACCATTTAGCAAGATTGGACGTTAGCATTAGGTCTCCTGAGGCTCGCGCCTTGCCACGTTGGCGAATGAGCTCAAGAGTTTCCGAAGACAAACGTCCTTTGGTGTCTTTCTCTCTCTCGCCATTCTTCGCACAATCATGGAGGTGCTGAACCAGTCGGTTGTATTCTTCATCGATGTCGTCAATGATGGTATCTTCCTATGTTGCTGCAATGGTGCCAAAGAATTCCCAGTTGGTGATAGTTCTGGGAGTTCTCTTCTTTAACTTTGCAGCCTTTTCTCCCGTTGCGGGAATAGAATTTTGCATGAAGGAGACGGTGGTCCGATCCAGTTTGGAATTTGGGGACTACAGCAACATCGGTCAGACAAAACCATCGATTGAAGATGATGTGGTCAATTTCATTGTGGAACTGTCCGCCAGGAGATTCCCATGTCCAACGTTTCGCTTCAGCCTTCTGGAACTGTGAGTTCCCATGAATGGTCTTGGTGGACATGATGAACTCAGATAGTCTCTCACCCTGTTCGTTCCATTCTAGGCCATGGGTCCCGATGTGGAGTTCTTCAGCCAATCTTCTTGGTCCTATCTTGGCATTAAAATCACCGACTATGATCTTGTAGAAGGTGTGATCTTTTTTATAGAACTCCTCCAATTCCATGTAGAATTTTTCAATTTCATCTTCTTTGTATGTGGATGTTGGTGCGTAGACAATGAAGATAGAAATTGCTGGCAGTGGGCCACATCTCTTCAAGTGTAATCATCCTATTCGGTTTGTTAGGCATTCAAATGAATCAATGTTGACGGCCATGTTCGTGTTGACAAGGACACAAACCCACCGACGCCTCTTTCGTCACATGTTTCAAGGAACAATTTTTCTCCGTTGTCAAATACAGCGTGATGCAACTGCTGCCTCCTTGTCTCAGTCAGACCAATGATGTTGTACGTGATCTTTTGCTCTTGCACCATCAGATCCTCAATATATGCTTCCGATGCCAGCGTACGTGCATTGAATGTACAGACAGTCATTTTAGTCCTTCTTCGTTTTGGCAGCCTAGGATGGCCGTGAAATTTTATCAGGCACTGCTTGTTCGCCTTTCTTACTGCTGCCGTATTAAGGGCTCTTTCGGGGTCAGGAAAATAAACATTTCTGTTACTGGATTTGGCATATCGAACATGCATCGGACAGCTTGCCAGGCTCTGCCATGCGGGCACTATATTCTCATTACTTTGTGGGGCTCTCTCAGAGGGGTGGGTAGAATATTTACGATAATTTGGAGGTAAATCGCAAGGGGAAAGCTGGTTTCTGCTCTGCTGGGTATATCTGTGTCTATTGCACACTTACAATAGATTCCACCCACTGATAAAACCTCGTGATCCATGTTCTGCCTGACCTTCGATATTGATATACTATTTTTTATATCCTGCAAATAATTGCAGACATTTTATATCTGTCCTTTTTCCCTCTGACTAATTTCACTCAACATGATCTCTCCATGTCCATCCATTTATAGGCAAATTTCATAACTTGGTTTTCCTAACAGCTGCATAGTGTTCCATTGTGTGGATGTACCACAGTTTCTTTATCCAGTCATCTATTCTTGGGCATGCTGGTTGTTTCAGATTCTGGCTATTGTGAATAGGGCTGCTATGAACATAGAAGTTTAGTTGGTGTATCTGCTATGTGTTTTTGTCCTCCCAGGGTATATTCCCAGTAGTGGTATGTCTGGGTCAAACGCGAGCTCAATTTCTAGTTTTTGGAGCAATGTCCATATTGTTTTCCAAAAATTGTACAGCCATACTTCTTGCAAGATTTATTACTTTTTTATTTTCCTAGCTATAGGTTTACAATCCTAGGAGTTCTGAATCCTTTTTGTTAATTTAGGGATTGTGTTCTAACTTTATAACTCACTTTCTAGAAGTTCATTTTCTCAGCTAAGAATTTATTTAACTCTTGGCCATAATCGTTTTTAAATAATGTGTATGCATTTAGGTGGTATTTCAGGAACTGATATCAGCTTCTATTTTATACCGAGTTTTGTTTTGATATTCAAATTGGGTTTTATAGTATTTTCTTCCTCTAAATGTATTTTTATTGGAAAATAAAATTTTATTTTACATTATCACTGTATCACTGTCTTCCCTTTCATCATCAATTTGCTCGAGAGGGCACCAGTAACATCTCCATATGTCCTGTCTCATGCTAGTAGAGCCCAAGGGCATCTGCTTGCTCCAGGAACATAAAGAGCCTCAAACCATTCCATTAGGTCATGGGAATGAGGTATATAATTGTTAATGGTATTTGGCATATCAAATACGACATGGGTAGCTTGCCAGGCTCTGCCATGCATGTGGCATACTCTTGTAGTCACCTCTGATCTCCAGCATTTATTGATGAACCGCATGGCCTAAGCGGCCGCCTGAGCCGGCCTGGGATAGGCTCTTCTGCTAGGTGGAGTTCTGACGATAGAGAAGTCCATATGTGGAAAATGGCGGTCCTCATGGAGTGGGGGGGGGGTGGTCTGGATTCTTGTGAGTCTCTGCTGGGGTGGCAGATCAGGGCTAGAACCCGCCATCCCTTCCGGTGCCTTGTGATCAGCTGGGCACAGGGAGAGCCAGTAGCAACTCTGCCCCCACGTCTGTGGGTCTCTGGATCAGCATACCTGGACCCGACTTGAAAAGACTGCTGCAGTCTTTGATAGGCTCTTCTGCTGGGTGGAGTTCTGATGAGAAGGAAATCAGATGTGGAAAATGGTGGCCCTCATGAAGTGGGGGGTCGTCTGGCTTCTTGTGAGGTTATGCTGGGGTGGTGGGCCAGGGCTAGAACCCACCATCCCTCCCAAGTACCTTGTGAGTGGCTGGGCACAGGGAGAGCCAGTAGCAGCTCTGCCCCATGTCTGTGAGTTTAATTTTATATTAAACTTTTTATAAAACAGTTCATGCCAATCCCGTGTAACTAGAAAGCCTTATTGTAAAATTTTAAAGGTTTTAGTCTGCCTTTTTCTTTATAACAAATAAGCAAATATGTATTTTGAAGAAACATAAACTACTTCAGAGTCCCCTCTGAAGCAATCAGAATGGGGACGTGCACATGACAATGTTTTGTGACTGCCTTCTCCAGAATCCAATTTATAAGAGTCCTTATTTTCCCAATATTTTTCTCTATGTTCCTAGAGCCATCAATCCCTAGCCCTCCCACTGAACTCACCCTTTCTTGTCATATTCAGAACTTCACTTTACCTATCACAACATACTCTTCTTCAGAAGGCTCAGGTGATGAATGAAGCTCCCCACACCCTTGCTCTCTCAAAGTGGGAGTTAAAATTCATGTTCTCCTCACACAGTGTTCTTCAAATTAATCCTCATGCAAAACACCCTTCTTTGAAAGACCTAAATTTCAAACCCTAAGATATTCCATCCTGTCTTGTACTCAGAGTGTCTGTGAATTCCATGGACAGAAAAGTATTCACTGCACATATAGGATAAAATATGGTATTCCTGTCCATATCGCTTCCTGCAACCATTCTTGGTGGTACTGTGTCCTTTCAGTGTCCTTATTTCAGAAGTTTTTGATCTCTTCATCATCACTCTAGATCTCTACTTTACTTCAGTTGCTCTCTATTACTGAAAACCTTAACTATGGGATCACTGTTCTACCTCTGAAAACCTAATTTGAGAATTTAATTTTCTAACCAGATTAGTAAATTACTCTCTTTAATTCTCTCATTTAGTGACTTCTCAAGATATATTTTCATACTCATTGAGTTCTTTAAATGCTTAATAGCTCTACTTTCTCCAACATCTGTCTGTATTAGCTTCCATTCCATTTTCCATTAGACTAGCAATACCCTTATTCTGGACCAATACATCTGTCTACCTTATTCTAATTATAAAAGCATAAATAAAGAAACTTATGAAAGCACATCCACCACTGCCAATAAAAATTTAATAGTGGTTGTTGGGTATTTGTTTTTAGTTTGCTTTTGTTATACCAGAATTCTTACCCAGCTGTCATATAAGCAAGGCATATTCTCTACCACTCGAGCCACAAAAAACTATAACTTCTATTCAAAGAAATACAGAAGAAAATGGAATAACTATTTTATGTTCATGAATACAAAAAAATTAACATTGTTAAAATTACCAACCTATCAAAGCATTACATAAATCGCAACTCCTACCAAACTTCCAATGGTATTCTAACAGGATGTGGAACATTACTGAAATATTTATGGAACTTCAAAATGCCCCAAATAGTAAAAGCGCTCATGAGAAAAAAAAAAAGCTTGATTAGGCATTACATTACATTTCCCAACATTAAAATATATGGTAAAGGTATAGGAATCAAACAATGATAAAATTATTTTATATTATATTTTCTATGGGTAGAGTTACTGTCTTTCTCAATGACTTATTTCCTTGTTCCTTCTTTCTATTCTTTTAAATCTAACTAAATTTTGCTTTTCTTCTAGTGGCTACTCTTAACGTGTTTTGTTTAAAAAGAAAGTCAACTGTTTTTCTTTCTGAAACTTCTATTTTGTCAACTATAAATTGCATGTTTTGAATGCATATGTAGTTTATCAGCTTTGAGGCTTTGAATTTAATTCTCTGCTTCACTCCACCTTTCCTATCATTTGTGTGCATGTGAGAGAGTTGATTTACTTTTGTTTATACTTTAATTTACTCATATCTCAATTAAAATATTTTCTGCTATACTGTGTCATAATTTCTTCAGTCTTAGATCATGCTCACTCTCTAATTGAATACTCAAATATGGTATTCCTAGAGTCCTTTTGTTTGTATTATTGTTTTTAAAACTTGGTCAATGGAGAAAAGCTTATCGAAATATAAAATCTTCAACATATATTTCTTTTCTTACTCTGAAAAGTATGTATTGCAAAGTTGTTTTGTTTTGTCTAGAAACATTTTATCAGGATATGTCTCTGACTTTACTCTTCCAAAATATAGATAGATAGATGATAGATAGATAGAAGATAGATAGATAGATAGAAGATAGATAGATAGATAGTAGACAGACAGACAGACAGACAGACAGACAGACAGACAGACAGACAGACAGACAGACAGACAGACAGACAGATAGATAGATAGATAGATAGATAGATAGATAGATAGATAGATAGATAGATAGATAGATAGATAGATAGATAGATAGATAGATAGATAGATTTTGCTTTTGGATCAAACCTGGCAATGTTCAGGGGGTTACTCCTGGCTCTGCACTCAGGAATTACTCCTGGCGGTGCTCAGGGGACCATATGGGATGCCTGGGATTGAACCTGGGTTATCCATGTGCAAGGCAAAGGCCCTCCCCGCTATACTATCGCTCTGGCCCCACTTCCAGGATATTTTTAGCAGGACTGTTCCCACATATAAATTTAGGCTCCTTGTTTCTGGAAAATTTTCCTTAACTGGTTATAATATATATTTTATAGTGTTTTTATACTCTTATTCAGAGACTCCAATTATATGTATGCGAAATCATTTCAGCCTGTCTTCTATTAGCTATCACTTTCTCTGATTATTTTTATGCTTTGATTTCTTTCTTTCTTTTTTTTTTTGCTTTTGCTTTTTTGGGTCACACCCAGCAATGCTCAGGGGTTTCTCCTGGCTCTGCACTCAGGAATTACTCCTGGCGGTGCTCGGGGGACCATATGGGATGCCAGGGATCGAACCCGGGCAAGCATGAGCCTACCGTGCAAGGCAAACGCCCTACCCGCTGGGCTATCACTCTGGCCCCTTTGATTTCTTTATAACTTTGTTATTTTTTTCCATTGATTCTGTTCTTTTTGGTTTACATTAAAGGCTAGTTATTATTCCTGAGAAAGTTTTATTACTTTTGTTTGTTTTCTGGACTTTAATTATCATACTCATTTTTGCTTTCTTCTGAGTTTTTTGAGCTTCTTGTGGAAATCATTTCTCATATGTACAAATAATTATTTAATTCCATTATCCTGCAATTTAAGCCCTAGAATAATTTTTATCAACAGGAAAATTTTGTTCTTTTTATCCTTTTATAGTATTTTATATTTTTGTCAGCGTTTTTGGTTATTTTAAACATCTGTGATTTCATAGCAATAAGAAATAACTCTTATTAGTATATAATAGAACATAAAATACCTTGTGAATATAATATATAATAGCAGTGAGAAGTAATCCTGTGTGGAGAGGTGTGAGACATTTAGTGGTTTACTAGTCTTTCTAGTTCAAGAGCACCCTCTTCTGTTAGTATAATAAACTGTAATTTCTTTAATTAATGACAGTAAAGAAGGGAATAGGTTTTCTTAACTTAGTAATTCTTCATTGCACAGCTGGATCTTCATTTCCACTGCTTTTCCCTTAAATTTTAAAATTAAAATTTCTTTCAATTCCCAACAAATGAGAAACTATCAAGATCTTTCATCTTAGCTTCCTTATACTTTCAAAACATTTTTATCATAATATGCATTTAGGTATATTTATTAATTATATATTTTAAAGCCTTTACACTAAGTCACTTGCCTGACATAAGAAAGATATTCTACAAATTATATTTACTGTGATTTTTATTTTATATGAAAAAATTAAAGTGCTAACTTAAAATATTAATAAATACAAAGACACTAAAGAGTTAATCTTCCCACAGTTGCATGGCGTGGGAAGTGAAGGACACAATTGGCATTGCATCCCAAGTCTGTAAGTTCTTAACCTATGGCCCATAACAGTATACCCTACAGCTTGATTCATCCTTCTTAGATTTTTACCTTTTGGATTTATTTTTACTTACCATGTGCGCATTCTAGTAATTTACATTTAGATCACTTGATCACTTGACATCCCGTTATTCATCTATTTGCTCGAGCGGGCGCCAGTAATATTTCCATTTGACCCTATCACGTGCCAGTGTAGCCCAATGGCATCTAGTTGCTTCAGGAGTACAAAGAGCCTCAAACCGCTTGACGAAGAAGTCTGGCCATTTTGTAGGTGGATGGCCACGTGATCTTTTGACATCCTTGAGATCCAGTCAGTGATGGCTCTAGTCCAAAGGTAATGCGGGGAGAATGGTGGAGTTGAAGAGATGTGCCCAGAGCCGGAGGTTCTTTGTCTTTTTTTGTTATTTCTTCGATGCTCTTGCAGGCATTCCATGCTGCTCTCTTCCTCCTGCGCAGCTCAGGTTTTAGGTCGTTCATCATGTTGGCTTCTCGACCTAGGTACACATAACTGCTGCATTCAGAAATGTTTTTTCCATTGAGAGTGAATGGGGCCTCTGGAAATAGTTAGTTTTTCATGAACATAGTTTTGCTGAGATTCAGCTGTAGACCTATCTTTACACATTCTCGGTCAAAGTCAGCCAGCATTTGTGCCGCTTGGCTAATGTTTGGTGTTATTAGAACGATGTCATCAGGGAAATGGAGGTGGTTTAGTTGCTGACCATCTATCTTCACTCCCATTCCTTCCCATTCTAATTGTCGCATGATGTTCTCGAGGTTGGCACTGAAGAGTTTTGGTAAAATGGTATCACCCTGCTGAACCACTCTTTTGACATTGATGATCACTTCTTTGTAGAATGGTGAGATCCAGGTGGTGAATCCGTAATACAGCTCATGAAGGATCTTGATGTATTGCATTTGAACGCCCCTGTTTGGTTAGGGCTTCGATGACTGCTTCAGTCTCCACAAAATCAAAGGCTTTCTTTAAATCAATGAACGTGAGACAGAGTGACATCCTGAACTCCCTACAAACTTCAGTGAGCTTGGTTACTATGTGGATATGATCGATTGTGCTGAATCCTTTTCAGAAGCCAGCTTGCTCGCATGGTTGCTCTTCATCTAATGTTCTGCCAATCCTGTTCAGGATGACTCAAGTGAACAGCTTGTAGATGACAGACAACAGGCAGATGGGGCGATAGTTGCCAATGTCGTGGATGTCTCCCTTTTTGAACAGTAGAACTGTCTTGCTGGTTTTCCAATGGAGGGTACCTTGCATTCGGACAGGTAGCATGTGAAGAGCCAAGCTAATGTATTGATGAGTACTGAAGGCAGATTCTTGTGCCTGAAGAATGCCTTCATCTGCCTTCAACTGAAGAATGCCTTCATCTGCCTTCATATGAAGGCAGATGATTGTGAGAAGAATGCCGAGAGAGAAAAAAAACACAAAAGGACGCCTGTCTTCAAAAACTCTCGAGCTCATTCACCAACATGGCAAGGTGCAAGCCTCTTGCAACCAAATACTAACACCCAAGCTTGCAAAGCACTGCAGAGAAGCGATAAAGGAAAACCTCCGAGAGAGAAGAGCAGAAATACTGGAAGATGCAGCAGAAGCTGGGAAAAGCATTCACACCGCCCGCCTGTCCTTCGCCAACTATAAGACCAAGATGACTGCCCTCCAATGTCCTGATGGATCTATCATATCTTCCAGAAAGGCAATGGAGAAGATTATCCATGACTTCTACTCAGATCTCTTTGATAGCCACGTCTACCTGCCACAAACCAAATTCCGTAGGATGGATATGTCGTTCGCAACATTCTCCCTTCTGAAATTCAACATGCCATTTCATCAGTAAAGAAGGGAACAGCACCAGGCCCAGACAAATTCAGACCCAAACACTGAAGGATCTGCCTTGCATTTAGATTATAGCCTAATTTAAATTCAAAGAGAACTGCGCAAATAAAGAGATTTTATCAATTAAATATTAACTCACTGAATGGGATTATAAATTGAAGAATTACAGTGTACCTTTTGACTAATTAATACATAGTGTTAACATATTTGATCATTGACTTGACCTAAGTAAAATGACGGTAATACACTATTGAAGAGAGATATTTCTTAGGGGACAAATATGTACTTTTTAATGGTAAACTTCTATCTGCCAAGTATAATGCTAACACATATAAAATTGATGTTTTCTAGGATACATCTATATACCAAGTTCACTGTCTGTACACTGTCTTCCTGTTGTTCATCGATTTGCTCAAGCGGGCCCCAGTAACATCTCCATATATCCTGTCTCATGCTAGTAGAGCCCAAGGGCATCTGCTTGCTCCAGGAACATAAAGAGCAACAATCCATTCCGGAATGAGGTCTATAATTGTTACTGGTATTTGGCATATCAAATACAACACGGGTAGCTTGCCAGGCTCTGCTTCAGGTAGCATACTCTTGCGTCATCTCTAAGTCCAGCTTTATTGATGAACCATGGGCCATGTGAGCTGGGCTGTGATAGGCTGCTCTGCTGGGTGGAGTCTGACGAGAGAGAAGTCCGGATGTGGATAATGGAGGCCCTCATGGGTTGGGGGGCGTCTGGCTTGTTGCAAGACTCTGCTGGCGTGGCGGGCCAGGGCTAGAACCCGCCACCTGTCCTGGGCTCCTTGTGGCGGCTGGGCCAGGGAGCAAGTAGCAGCTCTGCCCCATGCCTGTCTCTGGATCAGTATACCTGGGCCGGGATTAAAAAAGACTGCAGCAGGGTGGATTTCGATGAGCCGGACTGGATAGGCTGGTCTGCTGGGTGGGGTTCTGACGAGAGAGAAGTCCGATGTGGATAATGGAGGCCCCATGGGTTGGGGGTCGTCTGGCTTGTTACCAAGTTAGCTAGAAATAAAATATAAGGATGAGTCTAATCCAAGGTGGCAATGTAAGGAAAGGCAATGTAAATTTCCTCTCTCATGGGGATACATCAAATGTTCAATAAATATAAATGAAATCCCTTGAAAGGAATCCAAAAAATTAGCAGAGTGAATCAATACAATGGATATGAGAAAAGGTACCCACATTAGAAAAGTAGGAAAAATCTAATGACATGTTCAATACCCAAGCTTAGCATAGCAGGAAACTATTAAGACGGAACTTACAAACCTCAATTTCTCTCCAAATTAAGTATTTAGGGTTTCAGATCTACCGCCCAATTTTTTTAAGACTTGCCCCTGAGAGATGAGTCTCCACATCCATAAGATCTGTAGCCAATGGTACTATTTTGTAAAGACATAAGTTTTGAGACCCCAAACAAATAAGCACATTAAAAATTAAGTTGTATTGGCTTCCGACACTGTATAAGTTTCAGGGGTGCAGTGTCACACTTTAACAGTCATATAAAACTCACACTGCATCCAGCCACTAAATATCTAGGTAGCACGCACCACCAATCACAACACCAATCACACCTATCACTAAATTTCTAGGTAGCATCCACCATCAATCACACCTTAAAACCTTCTTTTAAGGTTGACTTAAAACAAACCAACATGTTTTAAGCACCTCTCCCAACTTTTTTCTTCCAAAAAACTACATTCATATAGTGATCTTTATCTAACCATCTATTAATGGACGCTAGCTGTGTACCTATCTTCACAATTGAGAATTTTGCTACAGTTAACTTAGATGTATTGGTGCACATATATATTTTCTGTTATAACACACAAAAGTAGGACTGGGTTTTCATTTTGTTTTGGGGCTTTCTTTGGTTTGGGGGACAAGAGTTGATACTGCTCAGGTTTACTCCAGGCTCTGTGCACAGGGCTCATTCCTAGAATAGCTCAAGGACCAGATAGGATTTGGAATTGAACCCAGGTTGGTCACATGCAAGACAAACATCCTACCCACTATTCTATTTCTCCAGGCCATAATATGTAGAGGTGGAATTGTTGGATCATATGGTATCTTTTTTATTTTTTGAGGTATCTGAATATTTTCTATATTGACAGCACCAACTTATATTCCTACCAGCTATGCACAAGAGTTCCTTTTTCTTCACAACACATAGTGTTTCTTCACTTTTTGATAATTCCATTCTAACAAGTTAGAGGTGAAATTTCAATATAGATTTTGAGGTTCCAGCTAGGTGTCGGGGTTTACTATAAAGTCTCCAGGATCCCAAGCCTGACATGGGATCTTTTCTATGACCAACTGACTTAGCACCCAGTTCATGACTACCTCCTGCTATATCAATGCTATATCAATATAGCAAGACTCCAGAGGAGCCTGAGAAAGGATCAGTATTTCAGAACTGGATGGAGGAAAGACATGGCCATTGTGAGCATGGTTTCACCCCAATGACTCTGTCATGGAGGCCAAGAATGTACCTTTGAAAATGAAAATGGAGTTGTTACCAGATTTTTGACAAGGCCCTGCATAAGGCCCTGGAGACAAAAATTGCTCGAGACTTGACATTTTATATTTTGAGAGGCCTGAGAGATGGTGTAGTAGGTCAGACACTGCGTCCTGCCTGTGTCCAACTGATATTCAATCTCTGGCACCACATATGGTGCCTGCAACACACCAGGAGTGATTTCTGAGTACAAAGCCAGGAATAAGCCCAGAGAACAGCCAGGTATGACCCCATTTTATATATACATATATATATATATATATATATATATATATTCAAGAAATATATATATTTGGAAATATATATACTTGAATATATATTCAAATATATATTCAAGAAATATATATTTGAATATATATTTGAATATATTTGAATATATTTATTATAAATTCAAGAAATATATATTTAAGAAATGGAACTATAATCCACACCAATATTCATAAAACTAGTCATTATTATTTGTATGGAGGGAAAATTTGCCACTTTAGTAAAGTTAGTCCAATGAAAACATGGAAAATTATGAGCAATTAAAAAAAGAATAGAGATGTTATTGAGGTCCAATATCTTCTTAATTTATAAACCTCACTCAGAAAGATGGCTTCATAGATAGGACTCTATGAAAGAAACAGAGAAACTATCAACTGAGAAAGGAAAATACTATAATTTTGTTGCATTAGAGAGTCAGAACTATCCTGGATAGTTTCCTTATCTCTGGACTAATGATGATAAAGGAGGGTAGGCACGATGGAAATCCATGTCATGATCTAATACAGCAGAGCCTAGCAAGCTACCCATGTCGTATTTGATATGCCAGATACCAGTAACAATAGACCTCATTCCCATGACCTGATGGAATGGTTTTGAGGCTCTTTATGTTCTTGGAGCAAGCAGGTGCCCTTGGGCTCTACTTGCATGAGACAGGTCATATGGAGATGTTACTGGTGCCCGCTCAAGCAAATCGATGATGAACGGAAGACAGTGATACAGTGATACAGTGATCTAATATAAGGAACTGAAGTTTTATGTTGGTGTAGGAACACCAACTCCTTGACACATATATGTAACATGACCAAAAAAAGAATCCCTTTGCAGAGAGGAGCACAATACTACAACTCAAGCAGCTGCTCAACAAAGTTTCTGTTAATGTTGGAGAAATAGAAAATGCCGCCAAGAGCTGAGACTGCTGATAAAGCTAAACAAGTATTTGGGAAGAACTAGAAATACTGGAAGAGTACAAACTTCCCTACAAAGAGATCAAAGGCAAGAAAATAAGAACAAAAATAGATACAAAAAACATTCTGATCTTTGATCCAAGGTTGTCCTACAAACTAGTGATTTCAATGAGCTGGTTTCAAATGACATCAATGCAAATATTATCGTGTCTGAATGTCAAAACCAAGTGCAACAATTCAAAGTCTCAAGTGATTGTTAGGATGACAAAAGAAATGAGGAGAGGGAAGTGTAAATATGTCAAGTACTGGCTTGAGGTGTATACTCTAGGAGAATTTGGAATTATGCATGTTAGGAACATCAAAGTAAGTGATTCTCATAATTATACATTAAGAAAACTTAACCTTTCAAAATTTGGACAAGAAAATAAGGCAAGAACCATTTGAAGAGACTTCTTTCAGATGTGAACATAGTGTTCTGACCACAGCAACGTTCTGGACTTCCTGTCCCACCATAAACAGGGAGCATCATGGATGTAGGGCCTGTAGTGGTTCAGTGCAGTGCTGTAATAAATCAGAGAAAGACATTTATTTTGATTGCTAGCCTCCTTGACATCATAAGAGAGAAAAGTGCTGACTGCAACACTGCTGTTCTCAAAGCCATCGAGAATGGTATAGTCAGGGATGGGTCTGATAGGTTAATTAATTGTATGACTGCCCACTTTAATATTCAATCTCTACAACTCAAGAGTAGTAAGAATTGAAAATCAAGATGCAAGGGCACAAATATGCAAATATTAAATATCCTAACAGATAAGCATAGATAAGAGTGCTCTTCTGCCTTGATCCTAATTTTATTCTGTGTGGAAATGAAAACATAATGCTAGAGTTTGTGAAAATACGAGTTGATGCAAAAGCAGAAAAATTTCACATGAGGAATACATTTACTTCACTTGTCACTTGTCTTCCTGTTGTTCATAGATTTGCTCGAGCCAGTAATGTCTCCATTGTTGGGAATAAGGTCCATTATTGTTACTGTTTTTGACATATTAAATGCAGCACGGGTAGCTTGCCCGGCTCTGCGGTGGCTGTTTTCATCTCAGTGGGCCCAGTCTTTTCTATGTCAGACCATCAACCATCCAGGGCACAAGGGGCAGAAGCCTGGATGTAGACAAGCCTGCCTCCCTGTCTGCCACCTGCTGACACAGCCAGGCACTGCAGCCACACCTGCAACACCTAAAGGGGCAGTAATTTTATAATTATATGATAAAAATATTGGTTAAATTTTTTAGACAAAATCATTAAGAAGTTAAAAACTATGATCTCAAATTTCCTCAGGTATAGGGCTATATACTTATCTTGACATTTTGAATTTAAACTCTGATTGAAACATCTTATTTATTTACACATTCCCTAACTCAGTATTTGCAGAAAACAAAACACAAATTTTCTTGAAGCTTTATAATTTTGCATATCTATTTTTTTTAAAAACTCAAAATTTTACTTTGAAAAATATATTACCAATTATTATTTTCTCCTTAAAGTTGTTTTGTTTTTTAAAAACTTTTCAATCAATCGCAACATTCAGTTTATCAACGTTTTACTTAAGTTACCTAAACTGAGTAATGACATTTCAATTACCAAGCAAGTCTGTTCATCTCCGTGACCTCAAACGTCCTCCAGGACCATGACCACAAGTATAAACCTGTCCTTTCTGAGATATGAACATTGAAATTTACAAAGCTCTACATTACAGGGTGGAACTCCATGAGACCTGTCTCATCAAGTTCCACCCTGCCGCAATTTTTTTTTCAATCCAGTCCAGGAATGCTGAACCAGAGACTTACAGACATGGGGCAGAGCTGCTACTTGCTCTCCCTGTGCCCAGCTGCTCACGAGGCGCCCGGGAGAAATGGCGGGTTCTAGCCCTGGCCCGCCACCCCAGCAGAGCCTCACAACTAGCCAGATGACCCCCACACACTCTATCGGGCTGCCATTTTCCACCTCCGGACTTCCCTCTTGTCAGAACTTCACCGAGCCACAGCCTATCACAGCCCGTCTCATAGAGTTCCACCCTGCAGCAGTTTTTTTTTTCAATCCAGCCCAGGTATGCTGAACCAGAGACTTAAAGACATGGGGCAGAGCTGCTACTTGCTCTCCCTGTGCCCAGCCGCTCACGCAGGCACCCGGGAGGGATGGTGGGTTCTAGCCCTGGCCCGCCACCCCAGCAAAGCCACACAGCAAGCCAGATGATCCCCCCCACTCCATCGGGCCGCCATTTTCCACATCCGGACTTCCCTCTCGCCAGAACTCCACCCAGCGACAGCCTATCACAGCTCGTCTCGCAAGTGGCCGCGCGGTTCATCTATAAATGCTATATTTAGAGGTGACTACAAGGGTATGCCACCTGCATGGCAAACCTGGCAAGCTGCCGTGTTTTATTTGATGTGCCAAATACCAGTAACAATTATATTAGTTCATTCTCATCACCTAATATAATGGTTTGAGGCTCTTTATGTTCCTGGAGTGAATAGATGCCCTTGGGCTCTACTAGCATGAGACAGGACATATGGAGATATTACTGGTGCCTGCTCTAGCAAATAGATGATCAACGGCAGGATAGTGATAGTGAAAGTGACTACATTACATGCATCTTTCATACTTTTCCAAAATATGCTGTAAAAAAGTATATGCATGTTTACATGGAGAATGAATTTAGCTCAACTTGTAGTTGACAATCTATTAATAAGCAAAATTTGAAACCATTTCCAAACCTTTGTTTTAACTCAACAATATCTGACCTTTAATTTTATATTGCTTCAAATAAGAAGATATCATCTCTACAATATAGACAATGTTATGATTTGTAGAATTTTGTTTTCAACTTATTAAAGTGTCCTGTGTGTTTTTTTTAGATGACTGTTGCTGACTTTTCTTTTATTTTAAACCCTTAAAAATAGTAACTTTTCTCTTTTGCAGGAATAGTAAGTCTTTTGTAAGAGGAAAATTAAGTAACATCCCATACAATAAACAGTTATTTCATTCACTATTACCACTAGCACAGAGGTAGTTAATTATTCATATATTCTCTTTTTTGGCTAAATGATAATTAAACTTGAGCTATAGATTATCAGAAATTAACTGCCCACTTGTGTTGCCATTAATGATAACAGAGAGGACCAAAAGAGATAGCTCAGAGAGCTAGAGTACATTTTTTATATGCAGGAGGTCCAAGTTCAATCCCAAAGCACCACATGGTTCCTCAAGCATTGCCAGGAGTGACCTCTGAGCAATGAGCTTCATGGCCACTAAGCACTATTGGCCAAAATATTGTATAGGTTTCAGGTACTCTGACTTACATATCAACATATATATTGCTCATAGATATAAACAGATGCTTATAGCCCAAAATCAATTTTCCGCCTACCACAAAGTGACACTTTCAGACAATTTACCCCTGACCCCCTTCTCTTCTAGTAACCACTATTCTTTTTTCTGTTGTCTAAGAGTTTGATCTTTACCACACATGTTTAAAGTCATGTTATCTATATTTCACCATCAGAGTTACTTCACAAAGCATAATACTCTCAAAATTACTCTATAGCTCTATCCTTATTTTTGTTAATGTCAAGACTTAAACTTGTTAATAATTTAATCTAGTTTATTGTGCATTTATATCACATATATAAGTATGTTTGTATTACTCTATATTTATTTTGCATTATATATAATTTTACATGAAGATAAATAATTAAAAACTTAAAATATTTTTAAGCAAGAGGTAGGTAACAAATATTATTGAATTCATGAAATATTCATTTTCATGGTTAGCTTGTAGTTAACTATTGATCTTGTTGAAAACTTTCTTATCTCTTTTATGCTTTTCTCTATTATGATTACATCTGGCCCTCACTTGTATCACTTGTATTTCCATTGTTCATTGAATTACTCAAGAGGGCACCAGTAACATCTCAATATGTCCTGTTGCAAGCTAATGTAGCCCAAGGGCATCTGCTTGCTCCAGGTAAGCAGGTCAGGGAATCGGAATGAGGTCTATAATTGTTACTGTTTTTGGCATATCAAATAAAACACGGGTAGCTGCCAGGCTCTGCCGTAGGGTCCTGGCACTACAGGAATAAAATTTTATATAATTCTACAAAGAAATCGATCAGCACTGAAGTAAAAGCAAATAAAGTAATCAAGAATGTAGAATGTTTTCATTATGTTAAAATAATATTTATCTTATTAGAGTTTTTACACATAGTATAAAAATGTACTGGATAAAAAAAGAATTTTAGGACTGGAGCGATAGTCCAACGGGTAGGGCATTTGCCTTGCACTTGGCTGACCCGGGTTCAATCCCTAGCATACCATATGGTCCCCAAGCACTGCCAGGAGTAATTCCTGAGAGCAGAGCCAGGAGTAACTCCTGAGTATCGCCAGATGTGACCCAAAAAGCCAAAAAAAAAATTTAAATGCTTCACACATGAACTTAAATTTTTTCTATTGCTTTCATTTAACCTACTACTGAACATAACTTGGTTTATCCACTCACCATTTTACTGGACCTCGGTTCCCAAGAACCACAAATCAACTTCTTGTTACTTTCAAAGGCCTGTCCTATGGGTGGCTTTCTATATCTTTGGATTTGTTTTCTCTTTAATTTCTTCTAACTACATCTGGTATGTTTGATGACCGGCTTAGCTAGCTTGGGAACTTGGCAGTTTTACCCACTCACAGCTTAATCTACTTACATATTCTTAAGCCAAGGTTCATTCTAAGGAGATTTCTCTTCTATGTAAACACTGATGGAGGGTGTGGCAGTTACAGAAGTCACCTTGATTCTGAATAACTTCTGACTTATTATACATCTACTAAGACTACTATGTTATCTAGATTGGGGACAGCTCCTTTTTATACCCACTGCACCCAGCGTGGGACAGTTTGAATTTACCAGGAGACTACCACTCTGGCTAAATTGAGACTATTGTTTAAGATTATAGGAAGGATCATACTAGTTTGCCCTCATGCAGGCAAGTGTGACCCTTTCAGTATACAGAGATCGATCGATATACTCAGAATCACCCTGGTACAGATAATAAATAAGAAGAACCTTGTGGGTACCATCAAGATTACATGAAGCTCATGAAATTAAGATGCATTATTTATACCAGCCCCCTTTCTCTCTCCAGTGTTTTACATAAGAGATAATCTCAGAGAAAGGGATTATTCCTTTAACCCTTTGTTTATACCTATAATAGGGTGTGGCACCACCCTTCTACACTCTTCTACTATCTAGAAGATGTTTAGGGTTCTTTGTTGACAGGACCCTCCCTGTCAACAGTTAGGATTGCTTTGGTGTATATAAGGGGACTGACTTGAGGCACTTGCCCCTTTTATATTTGGGTAGGTCTCCTTTATGGTAGGACCCTCTTTGGTGAAGGCGGTGGAGGTATGGTCTAAGTTCTGACCAGAGCTAGAGTTCTTTCATTATATTGAATTGCGGTGGTAGAGCTTTTGTACTATTAATGATACTGTTGGGGACCCCAGTGGCTCCCGACACTGGTATTGAACAGCACTATCAATCATTATCCCTACTCTGTCTCTTTGTAGCTACTCATTAATTTTTCCACACAAGTGGGTTTTTCCACAAGTTTAGACCCATAGTTTCTTTTCTCAATTTTTTATATTTTGACATCGGAAAAATAAAAAAAAAAATAATTTAGCTATCATTTTTATAAGAATAACTCCTAAATTGTTGGCTATCATTAACTCATCGAAAATGCAGGCCCACTCTTCAAAGCCCCAGTGGACCATTCATTTGAACATACCTTAATTGTTCAAATTCAAGACACTTAACATCCTTTTTACTATGTGCTTACTGACTTGAGTTCATCTAAATCTTCAATCAAGAAAACATTCTCTTCCTGAGTCATCACAGAGCCCTGCCATTTAGCTCTTCAACTTTAACTCTAATATTCATTTGGCTTTTGAGTGATTATACTCTTGATTTCTAAAACCATGTAAAGTTAAATACAAACAGCATGGTGAGATTATGATTGTGACTGAGATCTATAAACAGATGACTGTGTGCATGTTAAATGTAATATTCTATTATCAGCCAAAAAGATGACATATATACTTGTAATAGTTACTGACTGAATGACTGAATAACTGGACAAATGTTTAAATTAATGCAACCTATGTTTCTTTTGAATTCCTATAACATTTATTTTTTATTCTCCTATCCACTTGGCTCTTTTTTTTCTTTTTGCTTTTTGGGTCACACCTGGCAATGCTCAGGAGCTATTCCTGGCTCAGCACTCAGGAATTACTCCTGGCAGTGCTCGGGAGGACCATATGGGGTGCCGGGATTGAACCCGGGCCGGCACAGGCAAACGCCCTACCCACTGGGCTATCGCTGTGGCCCCAGAGCTTGTGATCTTGATCCCTGGTGTGCACTGTGTCAAAGTGATCCTGATCACCCGCCAGAGTCTGGGTTCCCTTACAAGGGAGGAAAAAAAACCCAAATCTATATAAAAAATTATTATTGATTCTCAGTATTATTTAGAGTTACTTGTAGGTGCTGGGATTGAAATAAGTAACTTTGTTCTCAGATAGATGGGAGATCAGCATTTAAAATAAACCAAGTATAAGTTGTATAATTGTAGTTTGGCATAAAGCAAGTGATTATAGGAAAATCTTTATATGGTAGAGTATAACATTGAAATTATTTGTGTTATTTGAGGGTTTTTTTTTTTTTTTGCTTTTTGGTCACACCCAGCAATGCTCAGGGATTACTCCTGACTCTGCACTCAGGAATTACTCCTGGTGGTGCTCGGGGGGCCATATGGGATGCTGGAACCCCGGCCAGCATAGGCCGGCCGCGTGCAAGGCAAACGCCCTACCCGCTGGACTATCGCTCCGGAGCCCAGTATTTGAGATGCTTATTGCTTGAAAAGTGCTAAATAATTTTGTTACCTTTGCATTGTAAGTGGTGTCTTTGGGGGACTGGGGTTACTCTCAAGAAATCTTGAGAGACCTACGGCCTCTCCTGGCAGTTCTTGGCCAACCAGATTGACAGTTTGGTGCGAGGACCCAAGGATGTGGTAGTAATCTACCTTTGTGGTACCTGTTTTCAGCCTTTTCAAAAAGATATTTGTAAATGTAAATCTTTAATTTAGCCATGTCTTTGGCTTGCAGTAATCCTCTATAAAGTTTAGTATTCTTTTTATCTGGGATGGGGACACACTTAGCTGTTCGGGTTTGGTATTGGATCTATGCTCAGGGCTCATTCCTGAGTAGTGCACCCAGTAGTATACCAGTGACACTCCTGGTGGTACAGTGCTGGGAATTGAACCAGGGTCAGCCACATGCAAGGCAGTCACTTTAGCCCCTATATTATCTCTCCATCACTGTACTATCTCTCTGGCCTCAGAACTTAATGTTCTCAAAGGCTAGTTGTTTGGTGTGACTCCTTAGAGCCAACTTCTTCTTTCTTTCTTTCTTTCTTTCTTTCTTTCTTTCTTTCTTTCTTTCTTTCTTTCTTTCTTTCTTTCTTTCTTTCTTCCTTCCTTCCTTCCTTCCTTCCTTCCTTCCTTCCTTCCTTCCTTCCTTCCTTCCTTCCTTCCTTCCTTCCTTCCTTCCTTCCTTCCTTCCTTCCTTCCTTCCTTCCTTCCTTCCTTCCTTTCTTTCTTTTTCTTTTCTTTTTTTTTCTGAAGTAACATTCTCTTGGGCCAGATATAAAGAGAAGAAAATAAAGAGAAGAAAAAGATTGTTTCTTTAGTTTTGGCCACAACTGGTGGTACTCAGGTGCTCCTCCCAGCTCTGTGCCTGGGGGCTCCTCCTGGCAGAGCTTGGGGGATCTGGGGATGGAATTCTGACCTGCACATAAAGCCTGTGTTCAGTCTGTTGAGCTAGCCTCTACCTTTGTTCATTTTTATGTATCTTATACTAAAGATTTGTAAATATTTAATAGGAAAGTACATGATGTAGAGTTCTTTCGTTCCCCATGGGAAAAAGAAAACCCAATACACGGGACGCTATTATTTCAATAATAATAATAATAATAATAATAATAATAATAAATACCCCACTTGTTTTTTACAATGTGAGTTTGTCAGTTCAATGAAAAATGAAATCTGTGGTTGCTCTCCTTGAATTTCAGGCAGTTTTATATAAAGATAGCAGCAGAAATCACAGTCTTACTCTTTTCAGTTTTAAAAATAAAGGACACTGATGAAATATATGTTGATTTCCTTTGTTTCTCTGGTATTTTCTTTCTCTCATGGTAGCTTAACTTATTTTTTTACCCTTTTCTCAGTCTTGTCCTGGTTCCAGAATCTTTTCTTTGTTTAGAGAGCAGATGGTGGACATTTGGTAAATGTTTTTCATAATGCTGAAGATCTCAAACTAAAGCTCAGTGCCCTTCCTACTTATATTATCAGAAAATAAAATAGGGATGAGTATGTTTGTAAGAGGAATGATGCACATCTCTCCAGGTTTTCTTTTGCAGAACGTAAACTTATTCAGTATGGAATATGTTATGTTGTGTGAACATTGAACACTTTTTTAAATTTAGTCATTCAGTGGCTTCCAGATTTGAGTTCCCAGTTAAACATTTTCACATTGGGGCCAGGAAAGAAAGCTAATTGGACTGAGCTCCTGCTTTGCTTCTTGAGGGTAATCTCTGAGCTCAGAGCCTGGAGTAGTCCCCACTCATCACTGGTACACATGGTCCGCTGAGCATTCCGGGAGGAAAACCCCAGCATAGAGCCCAGAGCCGAGAAGAACTCTCCAGAGCACTGCTAGGTGTGCCCCAGCAGCCTCCTCTGAAGAAAGTGCTTTTCAGCCCTTAATGTACTTCTTTCACATTCTTACCAGAATAACTCATGAAAAAGTAAAACGCATTAGCATATTTGTCACCCTAGATATTGTATTTCCGTTTCCTCATTTTGTCTTTTAATGCCACAGCTGTATCCCAGCCTCTGAAGCTTGTCATCTGAGCATTCCTACCATCCTGTGCCGTCTGTGCACTGACTTTTCTTTTCTGACATTCTACAAGCATCTCTGTCTCATGCTCATTCTCAGTTTTTTGTTTTTTTTGGTTTTGTTTTGGTTTTGGGGCTATACCTGCCAGTGCTCAGGGCTTACTTCTGCCTCTGTGCTCAGGGATCATTCCTGGTAGACTTGGGGGAACCATATTCAGTGCTGGGGGAGAGATCGTGAGTTGACTGTGTGCAAAAGCAAACACCCCACCCACTATACTATTGCTCTGACCCCACTCATTCTCAGTTTTCTGGTGTGAAAATCATTGTTTTCTTTTTATGAAACTCTTCCTGTTACCTTTTCTGTACTTTGATGCCACTTGTTTATATCTTATTCTATTTATTACCTTCTACTTTGTCATTATTTACTATTTGGGTATTCACTTTTTTAGCAAACATTTTGTATTCGGTGACCTTCCTTCCATGGGCTGATATTTTGTTTTGGGTGGCATCTGGACACCAGTATTCTCTTGATGCAAATAACTGGTTCCAGGAATAAATATGTTCCTAGACTATGATAAACAGTCATGTTATTGAATATTTTAAGCAGTTATTTATTTACTTAATACATACATTGTTATATTGAATCATAGTGAGATACACAGTTACAAAGTTGTTCATAATTTGGTTTCAGACTGTTCATGATTCAGTTTCAGTTAAGCTTTTAAAACAAATTGATCATGTAATATTTCCCCATAGCTCTGGCACACTTAAGCAAATTTTATATATATATATTTTTTTTTGTTTAAATGTGTATTATTATTATTATTATTATTTCAGATTTTATTATATCGCCATGCAGTAGAGTTGTTACAGAGTTGTTCATGATATGGTTTCAGACATACAGTGTTCCAACACCCCTTCCCTCCACCAGTGCACATTTGCTACCACCAATGTTCCCAGATTCCCTCCCCCAGTCTCCCTCTATGACAGGCCTCTTCTTCCTCCCTCCTCCTCCGCCTCCCTCCTCCTCCAACACCTCCTTCATTCTCCTCCTCCTCCTCCTCTTCCTCTTCTTCCTCCTTCTCGTCTCTTCTCTCTTCTTCCTCTTCCTCTTCCTGCTCCTCCTCCTCCTCCTCCATTTTCTTCTTCCTCTTCCTCTTCTTTCTTCTCCTCCTCATGGCTTGTAATACATATATTTAGGGGTTATGTATATCCCTTTGTCTACGTTCAATGCTCAGTTTTAGTCTGGCATTACTATTTCCAACAGTTATTGCACCTGGTTCTTTATCTTACCTTGCCTCTGATTCCCACACCCTTCTGGTGATACTTCACTGTCTTCCCATTGTTCATCGATTTGCTCGAGTGGGCACTAGTAACATCTCCATTAGTCCTGTCACAAGCAAGTGCAACCCAAGGGCATCTACTTGCTACAGGGACAGGAGGAGCCCGAAACCATTTTTCAAGTTATAGAACTGAGGTCCATAATAGTTACTAGTCTTTGGCATAAAAAGTAAATAAAACACGGTAGCTTGCCAGGCTTTACCGGCTTTACCGTGTAGGTGGTATAGTCTCAGTAGAAGGCTCTCAACACAAGCATTTACTGATGAAACTTAAAGGGGGAGATCAGGTTTTCTTTTGGATGGAGCTCTGAGGAACTATGGAGTCTGGATGTTGAGAATGGCTAACTGCATGATGTGTGGTTTGCTCTGGCTTCTTGCCAGGCTTAGTGGTATCAGTTAAAACGTGTCTATAACTGTTTACTATGTATAAATGGGAAAGAAATTGGGAAGAACCTTATGCAAAATTCAGTATCCTATAAAAAATATTGCACGGCCGCGCACCAAATGACATGTGAGTCTGGTGTGGGTGGGTCTCTCTCTTCCAGGGCAACTGGCATGGAGGCGGAGGAAAGGGCGGGGCCCAAAACTCCACTCCAAGTCTCTCCCCAGCTCATGAGAGCAAACCCTTGGAGCAATGTTGGACTCGGCCAGGGGATGGCCGAGCCCCTTACCGGGAGGTCAGCTCTATGGGTTGCTTCCACATGGGACTGGCCGAGCAGCACAGCTGTGGGTCTGAAGTGGATGGGTCTGGATCTCTTCTGGGGTTGCAAATTAGCTAAGTCTGGCATGGGTGGGTCTCTCTCTTCCGGGGCAACTGGCATGGAGGTGGACTCTGGTGATATTTAAGTAAATTATATTTTCAATTTAGTTTTCATGACCTTCATGCAGTGGGCCATTCAGTATATCTTGGATATACAAGAAACAAGAAACTAGCCTGTTTCTATGACATTCAAAAAAAGGGTTTGGGCATTATGGTTTATAGTACTGTTAATGATAGGATTTCATGCAAAACACATTACCACCTCTCAGTACCCACTTCTTTTTCTGTAGGGTAGACCACTGTCCTCTACCATGCAGTCTTCTCTTCCGTGCCCTGCTCCCCATCTTCCTCTCATGGCATATGTCCTCTTCTTTAAATTTTATTACATCACAGTGATCCACTTGGCTCACATATTTCCCAGACTGTTTCAAGTATATTTTTGTTTATGTGTGCCATAATATCTTAAACATTTAATTATTGAGAGTATATAACTTCCTTATTTTTTCTCAAAAAGTCAAAGTACTTATACATAGCAAGAATATACTAGTATTTGACCTATGTTCCTAATTATAAATCGTAAATGTACATCAACTAAATATGTTATATTAAATAGAAATGTACTGAACTTTCAAGCCCATACTCTTGAGGCTTTATTATTTATTTACATTTTAAGTCATGACTTAAATTTTGTTGATTCAGATGCTGACACCAAACAGGGATTTTAATGACATGATGAAAGAGGGTTTAGTTAGGCCCCCTCACTTTGGGAGTTTGCTTCAATTCTATCATAAAATTTCTTCTCTGTTGAATCTCAACAGCTAAAGGCATCTTCACTCTGATATATTAATTTAATCAAGCTTCCCCTGCCTAGGTAAATAAGTTATGCAGTAAAATTTCAACTGCAATTATATTGGAAAGTGGAACATTTTAAAATTTCTTTACTTATGGTGACATTTTTACACTCACAAAACAATTTTGTTGTCTTTCTTCCTCCTTTCTTAGGAAAACTTGTTCCCGGAGGGAAAAACAAATCAAGCAAACAGTGCCCACACTCTGGCCAACAGGACAATTATGACAGAAGGGGAACTGTGTACATGTAAACTAGCATAATCTTTGGATTATTTGGTCTCTTTCAAGAGGTCTTTTCAGTTGAGTTTGAGTGGGTGAAACTGGTGCTTTTCCCATAAAGGTATTTTTACTTCAACTTACCAACAGACTTTTACTCATAGCTATATCCTTTATTACTCCAAAGTGGCACAGTAAGTGTACTAAGGTTAAACAGAACACAAATGAATGCATGATGGACACTTCTCTCTTACTTCTGAACCCAACTGAGTTTTTATATCTCATAAATTACATGTAACTGCCATAGGCCTGACACATTAAAATAAGATGTCACAAAAAAATAAAATAAAATAAGATGTCATAGCCCCAAATATCAGAATATTTATTAGTCTTAATTTCCCTGTATGAAATAAAACTAGGGATGATTTAGGTAAATTGTCTCATTCATAACTTTCTTTTTAAATTTATTTACTGTAAACTGTTCAATATTCAATACTCAAGGGTGTGACTATTCAACTGATGGATTCCTAAGTTTTTACTCTCTACTAGTTTTCTAAGGCAGTTTAGACAAATAATCACAAACAGAATGACTTAAATAAAAGAAATTTAATCTCATTTAATGGAAGCCCAAAATTCAAACTACAGGCATTGTCAGAGCCTTGTTCCTTCTGAGGGCATAGGGAAAGATGCATGCCACATCTCTCCCTAACTCCTGGTAGTTCTCTAGATTTTGACATCATAACTCCATATTTCATAAGGTTCACCCTGTATGCACGTGACTTTATCAAATTCTTCCACTTTCATTAGAATACTAATGATCTCTTATCACTAGAAAGGAATATCTTTTTAAATAAGATTACATTTACAGTTTCAGGGAGTTATGATTTCAACATATTTTAGGAGGCCATAATTCTCAATCCACAGTAGCCCCTTACATTCACTGCAATAAGTCTGATCACACATGCAACATAGCAACAGAAGTCAGTTTAAACACCATAACCAACTAGGTAAGCTTGGCATCTAAAGTCACAGAAGTGACAATATCTTTTACTCTTCAAATTATAATTCTTAGTTTTATATAGATGGCATTTTATTTTTCTTCTAAAAAAAGCAAAACTATCCAGAATGGGGAAATGTTGATCTCTAAAGTAATTTACAAACAAGTTTTTCCCTTGGGAATTGCCATAAGGAAAAAGATTTTAGTATTACCAGTTATAACAAAAGGTTAATGGATATTCTAGAAATTAAAATAAACAAAAGAAATATACTTAGAACTAAAAAAGAAATATACTTAGAAATATACTTAGAATATATTTAAAAGAAATATAATTCCATTTGACATTATGCTGTTTGGGGAAAGAAGATCAAGCTATTTTAGTTTGAAAAGATGTATCACAAAGTAATAAAAGAAAGCTTTTCTTGAAAAATGAGTCTTTGATAAGTTTCATAAGAAAAGACAACACTAAGACAGAACGTTACATTTTCTTTTATTTTTATTTTTGTGGTCTCTAGAGTTGTATATTCAATTCTAATTCCATGGCATAATAATTTTTTTCTGAGACTAAGTACACCTTATGATTATAAACACAGTAGCAAAATAATTCAAAAATAAAATAATATTTTGTTCATTTTATGTGATCTTGACTTGTTCTAAGTATATTGTATGTAATATCTGATTTTTTTAAAGAAACTTCATGGATGAGACACTATTGTTTATTACCCTTTTATCGAAGAGATATCAAGAGTGAACCTATAAAGCCAGCCAGAAACCCTATTCCTTCTCTTGACTTTATATTTATAATATTAATATGCAAATTTGTAATTTTATAGGGCTTATTAATACTGTTCAGGGGTTCCAGCAATGTTTGGGCAGAGGTGGAGGAGGGGAGAACGTGGTAATGGCATAGACTGTACTAGGCACATGCTCTATTGCTTGAGTTATTTCCCTGTTTCTCAAGACTACAACTTTTTTTACACTTTAGTAAACCAAACTTAAATACTGGAGTTCTTCTTTCATTATCTTTTTGAAACGTTTTACATATTAAACTTGTTGACTGAAACCAACATAATTCTTCCCTCCTCATAAGTTTATTTGCTTTAAATAAATAAATAAGTTTATTTGCTTTTATCGATTTTTGTTTTTGTTTGGGTCTTTATAGAGCTCTTTCCTAGATATTCCTGACAATAGGAATAACACTACTTTCATAATCCTTGATTTTGAGATATAGCTTAATGTGCAAACTATATGTCTTTAGATAAAAATTTTCCTTTGTAGTTGTCCTGTTTCCATTTAGAATTATATTCCCTTTTATATTATTTAGGAATTGTGATGTACAAAGCTGTTAATAGTAGATTTTCAGGCAGTGTTCCAGACCTTCTACCAATGTAATCATCTCTCCACCAATGTATCAAACGTTCCTCCTACCCTTAGCCCCCTTTATTAAAGATTGATTTTTAGATTTAATTACACAGCTTTGTTCTCAGGGTTATATTCTTGTTTATTGTAATGGTTTGAGATACTGTAAGTTATGCAGCAGTTATGTATGTATACCTAGGTCGAAAACTCAACATGATGAATGACCTAGCACCTGAGCTGCACAGGAGAAAGAGGGCAGCGTGGAACACCCTTCAAGAGCGTCGAAGAAATAACTAAAAGGACAAAGAACTTCCGGCTCTGGGCATGTCTTCTACTCCACCGTTCTCCGTGCATTAACATATGCCTCAGAGACCTGGGCCCTACGAAAGCAGGATGGGAATGTTATTTGGGTCTCCCAAAGAGGAATTGAAAGAGCTATGCTTGGAATATCACACCTCACTCAAGTGAGAGAAGGAATCTGGAGTTCTGACCTCCTTTGAGGATCGAGAATCAGGGATGTTGTTTCATTTGCCAAAGCGCATACACAAATCAGATGGGCTGGACATGTAATGTGACTTGGAGACAACCACTGGACAAGAGCCGTTACCCGACTAGATCCCACGGGATGTAAAAAGATCACATGGCCACCCACCTAAAAGATAGTCAGATTTCTTCAGCAAAGCCCTGAAGAAACAGTTTGAGGCTTTTCGTATTCCTGGAGCAAGCAGATGCCATTGGGTTACACTGGCATGTGACAGGGACAAATGGAAATTTTACTGGTGCCCATTCAAGCAAAACCGGATGTCAAGTAATCAAGTGATTGTAATGGTTTAATGTATATAGTTACCTCATTTCTGTACTACTGACATATCCAAGGTCCCTACAAATTTCCCTCTGTTACCATCTCAGTCTGCCTCTTACTACTTCCCCTTTCATTTTTGTCTTTTCTTGGTAATCTTATTTCTATATGGTTAAGGGTTTGCCCACCTCCACTACCTTCCATTTCCTTCATGTTTATCTACATATGAAGAAGAAAAAAGTATATAAATATCACTTATGTTATATATACTATATGTAAATATTAGATATATATATTTATAATACAGGTTTAATTATATTTAATTAAATTTGTTATATAATATATGATATTTACAAATGAATATATACAATATCACAGATAAATGTGACCATCATTTCGTGTTCTCTCTCTCTGATTACTTCACTTAACATGACATTTTACAGTTCCCTCTGAGTTGTATCAAATTTAATGATTTCATCCTTTCTTCTGGCTGCAGAATATTTTATTCTGTATATAACAATTTCATTATTCACTCATGTTTTTTTGGACACTTGGATTATTTCCATGTTTTGCTAGTGTACAGTGTTACAATGAACATGGGTGTGCATATAAATTTACAAATGAATGTTTTTGTTTTAGTTTTTGTTTTAGGGGTGGGGAACTGTGGAATTGCTGGGCCATATGGAAAACTCTATATTAACTTTTTTTGAGAAATCTCCATCCTGCCTTTCAAAGAGTCTAAAGCAGACAACCTTCCCTTCAGCAGTGACAGTCCCTTTTCACTACATCCCCACCAAAACAAATTGTTTCTAGTCTTTTGAAATATGCTATTATCTCTGATGTGAGATATTTCATAGTTCTTAGGTTTTTGCATTTCCCTAATAATTATTGATGTGGAACCTCTTTTAATATGTCTACCAGCCATTGCCTGTCTTGTTCATCTTCTCTCCCAATTTCATTAAGGTTTTTGGATTTTTGTTGTTGTTCTTGCTGAGCTTTGTGAGATGCTTTAATGTATGTTCGATATTAGCCCTTTATCCTGTGTGTTGTGTGAAAATATTTTCTACCATTCAGTATCACTGTATCATGTCTTCCCGTTCATCGTTGATTTGCTCGAGCGGGCACCATTAACATCTCCATATGACCTGTTTCATGCAAGTAGAGCCCAAGGGCACCTGCTTGCTCCAGGAACATAAAGAGCCTCAAACCATTCCATCAGGTCATGGGAATGAGGTCTATAATTGTTACTGGTATCTGGCATATCAAATACGACACGGGTAGCTTGCCAAGCTCTGCCGTGCGGGTAGCATACTCTTGTAGTCATCTCAAAATCCAGCATTTATTGATGAACCGCGAGGCCGCACGAGCCGGGCTGTGATAGGCTGGTCTGCTGGGTGGAGTTCTGACAAGGGGGAAGTCTGGATGTGGAAATTGGAGGTCCTCATGGAGTGGGGGTTGCCTGGCTTGTGAGGCTCTGCTGGGGTGGCAGGCCAGGGCTAGAACCTGCCATCCCTCCCGGGCACCTCATGAGCAGCTGGGCACAGTAGCAGCTCTGCCCCATGTCTGTCTGTTTACCATTCAGTAGCATTTAAAAAAGGCCAGTTTCTTTACCAGTGCAGAAATTTTATTGAGTCTGTTCTAATATTGAGGTCTTTAATTCAACTTTGAATTGACTTTGTGTAAATTATTGAATACAGAATTGTGTCCAATACAGAATTGACTTTGTATAAAATATTGGATACAGAATCAATTTTTCTCTTCTTCTTTACTTTGTGTGTGTTTGTGTGTGTGAGTGAGAGAGAGAGAGAGAGAAAGAGAGAGAGAGAGTTTTCCTAACTTAATAGGAAAGAATCTTGATTGAAGAGTCTATCTGTTGGATTACCCTTTGTTCACAGCCCTATGTCTCCTACTTGCCAGCCCAGGGTTTTATATTGCAAATGAAGTTTTCTCACCCCATTGTTTCAGGATTAAAGTCCATTACCTCTTGTAGCTCCCTTCCCCCAACCATTTGTAAAATATTGATCTCTTAGCAGTCTTGACTTGACTAGGTTAGGAGTTAGGTGGAGTAAAGTGGAGTAAGGAGAGATTAAAGGAAAGAGTTTTAGATTTTCCTTTAAAGATCTTGTTCTTTGTCCATGGATCCAGGCATGGTCATTAGCCTGGAACGCTGCTGGAGACCTGTCGAACCCCAGTATCTGTTGAGGATCCTGCTGAGCCACAACAGCTATCCTTATTCTACTTTGTATACCCAGCTCCTTGTCATAAATTAGTTGTCTGTAAATCTTAGAGTTTCTAACTTCTAAAATCTAACCAGTTGGTAAATCAATCTATTGTTATTCCAGTACCAAGCTATTTTGATTGTTATGGCTTCATAGTATAATTAAAAGTCAGAAAATGTTATACCACCAGATTTATTTTTTTCTCAGAATGGGTTGGCTCTCTGTGGATTTATTATTCCCTAAAAATTTTATTTGAGACTATTCTATGTTCTTAAATAATGTCACTAGAATTTGATGGGGATTTCATGGAATCTGTATGAAATTAGATTCTTAGGCCACATAATTATACAAAAAAATACAACTTTGGGTATTATTAAGAGGGACCAATTCTTCTCTCTCTCTCTTTCTCTCTCTCTCTCTCCCTCTCTTTCTCTCTCTTTAGAGTTTTAGTATTTGGGCTTATCTAGCAGTTGACTCAAGGGCTACCCCCCTCCCAACTCTGTGCTTAGAGCATTGCTATGAGCAGGACTAGGGAGAACATATAGGCCTGAGGATTGATCCTGACCCTTCTGTGTGCAAAGCATTTATATCTCCAAGAAGAAACCAGTTTTTTTTTGTTTGTTTTTTTTTTTTTTTGCTTTTTGGGTCACACCCGGCGATGCTCAGGGGTTACTCCTGGCTCTGCACTCAGGAATTACTCCTGGCAGTGCTGGGGGACCATATGGGATGCTGGGGATTGAACCCCGGCTGGCACAGTCCGGCTGTGTGCAAGGCAAATGCCCTAACCGCTGGGCCCCAGAACCCAGTTTTTAATGAGAAAATGCCTTTTTCCTTTAAAATGGTTTTCAAAAAGTAACTTCTATCCAAAATTTTGTTTTACAATAAATAAACCTTTTTGTCTACCTCATATTCCAAAATTTTATTCTTTCCTAAAGCTTCCTTTGTTTGTGTTCACATAAGGATCATTAAATGCAAATCTTTCTAGAATTATAAAAATGATTAAATTTCTTTTATAGTTTTATGAAATATTTATAGGATAATATTCAATGATGCAATCAATGCAAGTATTACGAGTTTATGGAAGAATATGTACTTAGTAAGTCTATGGAACAAATCCTATCTTTTTTGTGTGTTCTAAACTTTCTTTGACTCGCAGACATGGGGCAGAGCTGCTACTAGCTCTCCCTGTGATCAGCCGCTCACGAGGTGCCTCGGGAGGGATGGTGGGTTCTAGCCCTGGCCCACCACCCCAGCAGAGCCTTGCAAAAAGCCAGATGACCCCCACTCCATGAGGGCCTCCATTTTCCACATCCGGACTTCTCTCTCGTCAAACTTCCACCCAGCAGACCAGCCAATCAGCGCCCGGCTCATCGAGGTTCCACCCTGCAGCAGTCTTTCTTAAATCCGGCTCAGGTATGCCGGTCCAGAGACTCGCGACAGGGGCAGAGCGTACTGGCTCTCCCTGGATCAGCTGCACGAGGGCCGGGAGGGTGGTGGGTTCTAGCCCTGGCCACCACCCCAGCAGAGACTCACAACAAGCCAGACGACCCCCACTCCATGAGGGCCTCCATTTTCCACATCCGGACTTCTCTCTCTTCAAACCTCCACCCAGCATACCAGCCTATCAGCGCCTGGCTCATCGAGTTCCACCCTGCAGCAGTCTTTCTTAAATATCCGGCTCAGGTATGCCAGTCCAGAGACTCGCAGACAGGGGGCAGAGCTGCTACTGGCTCTCCCTGTGATCAGCCGCTCACGAGGTGCCCGGGAGGGATGGTGGGTTCTAGCCCTGGCCCACCACCCCAGCAGAGCCTCGCAACAAGCCAGACGACCCCCCACTCCATGAGGGCCTCCATTTTCCACATCCAGACTTCTCTCTCGTCAAACCTCCACCCAGCAGACCAGCCTATCAGCGCCTGGCTCGCACAGCCACAAACGGCCGCTCGGTTCATCAATATATGCTTGACTTAGAGATGCCTGTAAGAGTATGCTACCTGCACGGCAGAGCCTGGCAAGCTGCCCGTGTTGTATTTCATATATATGCCAAATACCAGTAACAATTATAGACCTCATTACGGAATGGATTGAGGCTCTTTATGTTCCTGGAGCAAGCAGATGCCCTTGGGCTCTACTAGCATGAGACAGGACATATTGAGATGTTACTGAGGCCCGCTCGAGCAAATCGATGATGAACGGGAAGATAGTGATACAGTGAAACTTTCTTTGAATCTCCCACTTTATGTCTGTGGATGATATCTCAGTTTGGTACATAACTTTTTTTGGGTACTTCCTGTTCCATTTACCAATATAAGCGAATCACACCACACTTATATTCTCTTATTTGGAAATCTGATTTGAAATATGATAGACAAAGTTCAGGAAAATACTACTGCTGTTTGCAGTAGATGTGGAGGACCTAATTCTTCCTATTTCAGTGAGTCATTCAGAGACTTTTAATACTATATCCCTCCAACTCACCAATTACATCCTTAGACTGGTTGTTTAACTCTTTTATCTCTCCAGCTCTAAACAGTGGAAACTCAACTGAGATGAACTTTTCTCATGGCTCTAGAAAAGCATTCTTTTTTTTATTTTTGTATTTATTTATTTTTATGATTTTAATTAATATTTTATTGAACCACCACATAGAATAATAAGGATGTTCATGTCTGGGTTTAGGTCTTACAGTATTCCGGCACTCATCCCTCCACCAGTTCCCATTTCCCACCACGAATGACACAAATTCCTTCCCCCCGCCCCTAGTCTGCCTCTATGGCAGATTCAGTATCTCTTTTCTCTTTCTTTTTCTCTTTTTCCTCTCTCCTTCTCTCTTCCCTCTCTTACAAATTAAGGATTGCAGTACATATATTTAGAAGTTATCATGTGTATCTTTTTTCCTATATTCAATGTTCAGTTTTAGTCCGTCATTACCATTTTTGACAATTGTTACCACACTGTTCCCTTCTCTGTCTTAAATAACCTCTGACTCCCACACATTTGTGGTAGATTTCGCCTATTGACAAGATCCATATTTGCCTGACCTTGGATATTGGTATCATAATACATATATATTATGTAATAATATATATATATATATATATATCTTGCAAATAAATGCAATCATTCTGTCACTGTCACTGTCTTCCCGTTCATCATCGATTTGCTCGAGCGGGCCCCAGTAACATCTCCAGATGTCCTGTCTCATGCTAGTAGAGCCCAAGGCATCTGCTTGCTCCAGGAACATAAAGAGCCTCAATCCATTCCGTAATGAGGTCTATAATTGTTACTGGTATTTGGCATATATATCAAATACAACACGGGTAGCTTGCCAGGCTCTGCCATGCAGGTAGCATATTCTTGTAGACATCTCTAAGTCCAGCATTTATTGATGAACCACACGGCCGCGTGCGGCGAGCCGGGCGCTGATAGGCTGGTCTGCTGGGTGGAGGTCTGACGAGAGAGAAGTCCGGATGTGGAAAATGGAGGCCCTCATGGAGTGGGGGGTCGTCTGGCTTGTTGCGAGGCTCTGCTGGGGTGGTGGGCCAGGGCTAGAACCCACCATCCCTCCTGGGCGCCTCGTGAGCGGCTGGTCACGGGGAGAGCCAGTAGCAGCTCTGCCCCAAGTCTGCGAGTCTGACGGCATACCGAGCTGGATTTAAGAAAGACTGCTGCAGGGTGGAACTCGATGAGCCGGGCGCTGATAGGCTGGTCTGCTGGGTGGAGGTCTGATGAGAGAGAAGTCCGGATGTGGAAAATGGAGGCCCTCATGGAGTGCGGGGGTCGTCTGGTTTGTTGCGAGGCTCTGCTGGGGTGGTGGGCCAGGGCTAGGAACCCACCATCCCTCCCGGGCGCCTCGTGAGCGGCTGGTCACGGGGAGAGCCAGTAGCAGCTCTGTCCCATGTCTGCAAGTCTTTCTATATCTCTATCTATTGCCTTCTGGCTAATTTCACTCAACATGATCGTCCCCGTGTTGGATCCATTTATAGGCAAATTTCATAACTTCATTTTTCCTAATAGCTGCATAGTATTCCGTTGTGTAGATTTACCAAAGTTTCTTTATCCAGTCATAAGTTCTCAGGCATTCTGGTTGTTTCCAGATTCTGGCTATTGTGAATAGTGCTGTTATGAAAATAAAAGTGCAGATGGTGTTTCTATTGTGTGTTTTTGGCTTCCTAGGGTATATTCCCAGGAGTCGTATTGCTGGGTCAAATGGGAACTCAATTTCTAGTCTTTGGAAGAATGTCCATATTGATTTCCAAAAAGGCTGTACTGGTTGACATTCCCACCAACAATGGAAGAGAGTTCCTTCTCCCCGCATCTACGCCAGCACTTGTTGTCCTTGCTCTTTTGGATATGTGTCAGTCTCTGTGGTATGAGATGATATTTCATTGTTGTTTTGATTTGCATCTCACTGATGATTAGTGATAGTAAGTATTTTTTCATATCCCTTTTGGCCATTCAGATTTCTTCCTTTTTGGATTTTCTGTTCATCTCTTCTCCCCATTTTAGATGGGGTTGGCTGTTTTCTTCTTATCAATGCCTGATATATCCTGGATATTAAACCCTTATCAAATGAGAATTGGATGAATATTCAAAAAGCATTCTTTAAAGATTGCTTTAGCCAGACACCTTCATAAGATCTACCTAACTCATTGAAACATTCAATATGTGAGTACCATTCCATCTCAATAAGCTCTTTGTGTTTGCTTTCCCATGAATGGCATATTCCACCAGGTGCTAAATGTTAGGTTACACTATACAATAGACAGTATACATCAAATTCTAAGGTGCAAGAGTAGGTCCTCACTAAAGTTTCCCAGGTAATCTCTCTCCCAAGTCTGTTCTTAAACTGGGCAAGATAATTACCAGACATTACCACTTGGTGAACTTCTGCCTGATTTCTTAAAAATAGTCTCTATGTATGATACTTCTGAAAGACCCACTCTGAAATTAAGTGGTGGTATTAATCAGACTTTTAAACCAAGTATCTCTTCTAAGTGTGCCTTTGACTATATCTCTATCTTACTTCTGTCTTAACATTAAGCTTGTAATGAATGATAGATCATAGAGCCAACTTTGTCATCTTTTAGCATGTACAACATGAGTGGTTTAGCATTACCTTTTAGAATGCTTCAGATGTTGGGCTATATTGTCTTCTTCCTAGAGTCTCAACCTGGAATATGAATGGTGGAATATTCCATTTAGCATTCTTATACAACAGTTTAAAAGAAGAGTAATATTTTTGTTGTGAAAAATATTTTTGCCAATTAATTTTCATGTATTAATACTTGTTGCTGATGGGTGTCAGGATACTCAACTCTATTCCATAGGTCCACAGGTCTGTTTTAACCCCAATACCATGCTGATTTGATTACTACTGCTTTGTAGTACAGTTTGAAGTTGGGAAAAGTGATGCCTCCCATCTTATTTTACCCAAGGATTACTTTATCTATCCATAGTGGTTTATTATTCCATACAAATTTCAGGCGCATTTGGTCAATTTCTTTGAAGAATGTCATGGGTATCCTTATAGGAACTGCATAGAATCTGTATAAAGCTCTAGGGAGTATTACCATTTTTGACAATATTATATCTCCCAGTGTATGAGCAGGAAATGTGTCTCCATTTCCTCTTTTATTTACTGACGTAGCATTTTATAGTTTTCTCTGCACAGGTCCTTAACATTCTTAGTTAAACTAATACCTATCCTAAAATACATGAGCATTTACTCTTTGATAAAGGAGTAAAGTACAAAATGGAGTCAGGAAAGCCTCGCCAAAGTCTATCCAGCTGTACAGTGGACAGCTATGTGTAAAACAATGAATTTGGACCTCTGTCTAACACCATGCACAAAAGTCATATCAAAATGGATTAAAGATTTCAATATAAGACCTGAGTCCATAAAGTACATCAAAGAATATATAGGAAAAAATCCTCCATGACATTGAAGGTAAAGGCATCTTCAAAGATGAAACACCACTAACAAAGAATTGGAAACAAAGATAAACATATAGGACTACCTGAAAATAAAAAGCTTCTTCACCTCAAAAGAAACAGCAACCAAGATACAAAGACAGTCCACAGAATTGGAAAGAATATTTACCCATTACCCATCTGGTAAGGGATTAATATCCAGGATACATCATGTACTGGTAGAACTATACAAGAAGAAAGCAACCAATCCCATCAAAAATGAGGAGAAGAAATGAACAGAAACTTTGACAAAGAAGAAATTTGAATGGCCAAAAGGCATATGAAAAAATACTCATCATCACTAATCATCAGGTAAATGCGAATCAAAACAATAATGAAATATCATCTCACACCACACAGACTGGCACATATCCAAAAGAGCAAGAATAACAAGTACTGACATGGATATACGGGAGAAAGGGACTCTCATCCATTGCTAGTGGGAATGTCGACTGGTCCAGACTTTTTGAGAAACAATTTAGACATACCTCCAAAGACTAGAACTTGAGCTCCCGTTTGACACAGTCATACCACTCCTGGGACTATACTCTAGGAGGCCAAAACACACAGCAGAAACACCATCAACACTTTTATGTTCATAGCAGCCCTATTCACAATAGCCAGAATCTGGAAACAACCAGAATGCCCAAGAACAGACGACTGGATAAAGAAACTTAGTACATCCACTCAATGGAATACTATGCAGTTGTTAGGAAAAACGAATTTATGAAATTTGCCTATAAATGGATGGAAATGGAGAGGATCATGCTGAATGAAATTAGCTGGAGGGAAAAGGACTGATATAAAATGGCTGCATTTATTTTCAGTGTTGTTGCAGGTGTGACTGCGGTGCCCAGCTGTGTCATCAGGTAGCAGGCAGGAAACAGGCTTGTCTACACCCAGGGCTCTGCCCTATGGGCCCTGGATGACTGATGGTCTTACATAAGAAAAAGACTGGGCCTTCCTGGGATGAACCCAGAACCACAGCAGAGCCTGGCAAGCTACACGTGGTGTATTCGATATGCCAAAAAGCAGTAACAATAATGGACCTCATTCCCAATGAATAGAGAAGTTACTGGTGCCCACTTGAGCAAATCGATGAACAACTGGAAGACAAGTGACAAGTGACCAATATCCAAGACCAGACAAAACATGCATCAGGAGGTCTTGTCAGTGGATGGAATCTACTGCAGTTGTTTGGGAGTCAGAGGTTAGGTAAGACAGAGAAAGGAATAGTGTACTAAGAATTGTTGGAAATAATATTACCAGCCTAGTTCTGACCATTGAATATAGTCAAAGGGATATACATGATAACCTCTAAATGTATGTACTAAATGCAATTCACAACGTATAAGAGAAGGGAGAGAGAGAGAAAGAGAGAAAGAGAGTGAGAGAAGAGGCAAAGTGTCTGTCATAGAAGCAGGCTGGGGGAGATGGGAGGGAAACAGGGGACATTGGTGGTGGGAAATGGGCACTGGTGGAGGAATGGGTTCTGGAACACTGTATGATTGAAACCCAAACATGAACATCTTCATAATCGTATATATTCCGGTGGTATAATAAAAGTATTTTTAAAATAATGTAAAAAATACTTATTGCATCCAGTAGCATCACTGGTATCACTTTTATCACTTGTCTTCCCATTGTTCATCGATTTTCTTGAGCGGGCACCAGTAACATCTCATTCATTGGGAATGAGGTCCATTACTGTTGCTGTTTTTGGCATATCAAATACAACACAGATTGCTTGCCAGGCTCTGCCATGGCTCTTGGTTCAACCCAGGGTGCCCAGTCTTTTTCTATGTCAGCCCATCAACCATCCAGAACCCACGGGGCAGAGCTCTGGGTGTAGACAAACCTGTCTCCTGTCTGCTACTTGTCGATGTAGCCTGGCACCGCAGCCGCACCTGCAACACCTCGAGGGGCAGAATCCAGAAGCATAGTTCTAAAATTAAAAAAAAAGAAACTCACCCTCCATCTAATTCTTAAAGTGTTACTGTGTTTGTGGACTTGTTATGGAACTTCTTCATTCACGTTTGTTGTGGATTAAATTTTTACTTCTAAAATCCTTTTTGAAACCCTAATCCACAGTATTACTATCATTGGAGGTTGAAGTGCTATGAAAGCAATTAAGGTTAAAAGAGACAATAAGGATCAAGACTTTAACTGATAGAATTATAACAAGAGATACACAAAAACTTACTCTCTTCTATGTGCACACAGAAAAGATTATTTGTGTAAAGAATGAGATGATAACCCCCTAAAAATCACTTTTAAGAGACCTCAGAATGAAACCTACATTGTGGCAATGCTACCTTGGATTCCTAAGTCTGTAAAAGTATGAGAAGTAAATTTATGCTTTTGAAGCCACCTAATCTATGTTATTTGTTATGGCAGTTCTAGTATACTAAGAACATTTCTACTGTTGACTAGATAAATAGGGACTTATCACCATTTAAGATCTTTTCCTAAATGTTTATCTTACCATTGTAATCTCTGTTGATTCTATCTTTAATAAAACCATATACATTATACAAAAACACCAGGAAAAAAGCATTTCAGCAAGCATATCATCTCCCATTTAATCCAATAGTGGTAGCCAACATACAAGAAACATATTTAAATTGGGATCAAGGAAATAGAGACTCTAATAAGGCTAGCTGGGATCAAGGAAATTGAAATTCTAGTAAGGATAGTTAAGACCTCTAGTATGCATAAGTTTTCTGAGTTTCATAAATGACCCTCCCTTGAGTTAAAAAAAATATTAAAGTTAATTTGTCACCGTACTAAGACTCTAGCACATATTTTGGAGAAAATAGGAATGCAGGTAATATTTCCTTTGGCATCACTGGTGACCCATATCAACCGGAGTGATGAGTAGCAATCTCAAGTCGTTATTTCACTTTATCAAAATTGTTCTCTCTTTTTGAGTCATCATACTGGATGATTCTAAAAGATTTTGTTAAAAGAGACTCTCCTTTATTGCTCATTGAGAAAACTATTTAGCCTTTCTAGTTTCTCAATGCCAAATCAATTCTGGTTCAAGACCAAAGCTAATATTAGCAGAAAAAAGTTTTCAAGTGTTTGCTTATTTTAAAAGAACAAAATCTACCCTAGGGAATGGTAGAAAGTATCAGTCGTTTTCCCATAGGGGTGTGGTAGGAGGTGTTATGTGAGGCCAGGCCTGAGAGAAGAGACAAGCAAAGGGTTTTTTTGGACTTTTCCCTTTTTGAGACTAGCCATCTGTTACTGAAAAATAAAAGTAAAATGAAAAATAAAAAGTCTTGGGGAATCTTTGGCTTTTCTTTTGCCAATATCTTTGTAAGTTTTCTGTTCAAAATGTGAAGGGGAAATAATTATTTCCACGTCTGACTAATATGCACTTGTTTGTGAAGGGCCATAATTCTGTAACCCATGTGGATCGTGGTCTTGGGGTGTATTGAAAGTGAAAAATGAGCACTGTTCTCATTCTGGCTCTTCTACTAACTGAGTCACCATGTCCTTGGGCAAGTTATTTCCTTTCTGTGTACCTACTTTTAAAAACAGAGATGATCGCCTTCCTGACCTCTTTACCTCACTCTGATGTTGGCAACATTAACATGACATAAATGCATATTTTTACAATAAAAAAGGTAGAAAATTGGTTGAATTTTTAAAATATTTCCCTCCCAAAGATATACTGTGTACATCTTAAATTTCCTTAATGAATCAGAGTAGACAAAAAGGACCTAGAGAACTCAGGAAAGGCAAGTGTGCAGATTATCTTATGGGAAAAATCTTTGGAATCCTCTAAGATTTTTATGAAAATGGAAAAGATCAATGACATTTATTTGAGGAATTTTTTAACAGAGTAAATTAATAAACAAATAAAAGCCATATGCTAAACTAAGAATTGGAGAAAAACCATAAAATTAGATCTTGATTACTAAAATTCCTATCATTCAGTATTTCTAGGTCTGGTTTTTAATCTCTAAAATGAAGAGATTAATAGTCATTGAATGGAAATAGATCGAGGACTAGAGAGTTAACCCAAAGGACTGGAATGTATGCCTTACAAGATAACGCCTTAAATTTAATCCCTGGAACCTCATGGTCTTTTTAGCACTGTGTAGCCTAGAGGCTCTTGTGCACTGCGGTGTGTCTCCCTAATGGCTCCCAAGTATCACTAGTGTGTCTCAGCATGTATCTCTCAGCATCTACTGGGCCAAAAATACACCTTCTTGCTGGCCAATTATTGAATAGGCCATCCTGCTATCAGGAGTAAACTGGGGCCCTTAGAACACTTGCTAGAAAAACACCCTCCAAAAATATTTTAAAAGTCTGAAATGAAATAGCATGTAACTATTCTTTAAGGTAATAAAATGCCATACAAACATTAACTTTTGTTGTTACTGCTAAACAAACCAGCCCATCTCTCTGGTCACCATAGCATCATCTTCTGTTTACTTCAGTGACATTAGTTTTCTTGAACATTAAAAATGTGCGAACATGTTCTACATAATTAGAGCTTCAACTCAGACTTATTTTTACTTTGACAGTGCAAAAGAAAGGCAATGTTGTGTTTCATGGTAAGACCAGCCTTTGATTCTGATGTAAGATGAGGGCTTTGAGGCAGAGGTGATGGGTCTGTGCTGACTAGGGGAATGAATGGTCTCCTTCCAAGGAGTCTTAAATTTCCTCTACTTCAGGGTGTGTCAGCAGAGACACAAATAGACCGTCCATTTTCCCTACAATAAGGTCTGAGTTACTGCCAACTTGTCTAGGACTAAGAGAAACGATTATGGAAGAAGGTTTTCAACACTTCCAGATACTATAAGGCAAGAAGAAAGCTGTTGTTTCAGATCATCTTTTCTCAGCCTGGGTCCATATGCCCTCTGTTGGACCCTAGCTATTCCAAAAGGACTAAAGGTGATAATAATGAAAAATCAAGGCCATAGAAGGAGACAATGGAGCCAACCAGGAGGCCTAGTTTCCATTAAGATGGCCATAAAAAGCTTGAGAGCTTTTATGAGAAATATAAGGCCTCTGAAACCTTGAAAGTCAGTCTATGAAAAAGCAACTATAACTTATTAAGGACTAGTCTCTTTGTATCCTCTGTACAGTGTGAGACCCATCCAATTTCAGTGATCTGAAAAAAGAACATATTTTCAAGCTACCAGAGTTTTTGAGTCCTTGGCTACTCTAGGTCATTTTATATGGCGTTTTTATAGTCCATTCCTTCCAAGTCTGTACTTAATGATTGAAATATTTTCTATGCCATTTTTTTGTTGAACCACAAGGACATTCCTTTAGAACTCGATTCTAAAATCTACAGTTAAGAAGTCATCTTTCTGAAGGCTTAAAGGGAGGAAGAAGAGTATAAAGAAGTTAGATGTCTGTATTTTCATATCTTTGTCACCATGACTCCCTGACATTCATACAACTTGGAGTAAGTTATTCTAGATTAACTAGTTTTTCCTTGTTTTTATAGTTTTTGAAAATCACAGCTGCATCATTTTCTTTGACATTTTTTCTATATTCCCCTCTTTCTGACTCTTCATTGTGTTTCTAGATACCTAAGTAACATCCATATATTATAGATCACCTGAAAAATAGCCCCAGGGAACCATGGAAACTGGTGAAAGTAATCAATTTGGAAATTATTTTCAACAACCAGTGTATGGTGAAAAATAAATTTCAGCAACAGATATTAGAGTTAACGGAAGAGAGAAACTCATTTCCCAAATATGAACATCAAATGACAACTGCATAATTTTATGTTTCTTATAACATAAAATAAATTTGTTTTTATAACAATAATATATGCTTGTTTTGGTTATCATGATGAGGTGATTACAAAAACATAGAGTGGAAAATTTTACAAGTTGATATTTCACAATTGTGTTTTGCCCTATCAATTTCTATAATTGCTTTACCCATTTCAAAGTAGAAAAGATCACCTAGTTCAATGATCATTCAGTAGAGACTGAGAAAGTGAGGGAAAAGGAGTAGAAATGAAGCAAGATCAAACAAACACTGATTTATTCAGGATACTGTGTATGCCTTCTTTTCTATTAGTACTACCAAATTTGTTTTTAAAATACTGTTTAAAAAATAATTTGGGGCTGGAGTGATAGTCACAATGGTAGGGCACACGCTTTTCTTTCACATGACTGACTGGAGGCTTAATTTTGGGCATCCCGTATGGTCCCTGAGGCCTGCCAAGAGTGATCCCTGAATGCAGAGCCTGGAGTTAGCCCTGAGCACTGCTAGATGTGGCCCAATGCCCCTTTCTCCCAAGAAAGTTGGGCTGGGACAATTATTCAAAAGACTAATGTGCATGCCTTACTTGCAAGAGATCTGGGTTCATGCACCGCAAGTTCCCTTGAGCACCTCCTCCAGAAAATAATAATTTTAGCCCTTGATGGGAATAGCAAACTTGTAAACCAATAAGTATGTTGAAGCTCAGGACTTACTTAGGATGAAAATGATTGACTAGTAAATACAAATATCCTCTAATATTTCGCAACTTTTCCTTGTACATCTTTCCTTTCTGGATAAAGTCTATTTATCCAGTCCTTGATTTTGTACTTATATTAATCAATAAACTGCCACAGAAGTCTCAATAAGACTTGAATATTTTAACTTTCTTGGCCCTGGACACTGACCTCAGAATAAATCCACCTAGCTTTTGGTGAAAGCACTAAATCTCCCACATCACACAAAATCTCCCATCTCCCACATGAGCAGCTGCCTCCTAAAATAAGTATAGCTAATTCAAATAGCAAATATAAGATGCATTAGTGAATTTAACAAAACCAGCCAGAGATTAATTTTACAAGGTCTATAACAAACTAGTTATTGTATAGACCATTACCAATCATAAGTGCTTATATCACTTGTATCACTTGTCTTCCCGTTGTTCATCGATTTGCTCTAGCAGGCACCAGTAACATCTCCATACATCCTGTCATGTGTTAGTGTAGCCCAAGGGAATCTGCTTGCTCCAGGAATATGAAGAGCCTCAGACCATTCCACCAGGTCATGGGAATGAGGTCTATAATTATTACTGGGTTTTGGCATACCATATATGACATGGGTAGCTTGCCAGGCTCTGCCATGTGGCTGGTGTACTATCAGCTGGTAGGCTCTCTTGTGCATTTTCTGATGAACCACAAATGGGAGAGATCAGCTTTTCTCTTGGGTGGAGCTCTGACTAACTGTGGAGTCTGAATGTTGAAAATGGCGGCCCTCATGATGAGGGGGTTCCTCTGGCTTCTTGCAAGGCTTTGTTGGGATGGCAGGCCTAGAACTTGCCATTCCTTCCCGGGCGCCTCATGATCAGTTGAGCACAGGGAGAGCAGGTAGCAGCTCTGCCCCATGTGTCTGGGTCCATGTTTAACATGCCTTAAGCATGTCATACTGTTCCAAATTTCAAACAATTCATTTTGAAAAACACTTGTTGAGGGTCTCAGAAAAAAAAAAGATAAAGATAAACCAGCCCAAAAAGCACAGGATGTGCAGTGAGAAAGTTTTCAGGCTGAGAGTTTAGGGTGTGTAAGAGAGCCGCTGCGGTCCCCAACAGCACCAGGAAAGAAGTTCTCTTCTACCTCTGAGTCTTCAGGGGGAACTGGTGAAAACTCACGAGTCCAGTGCAGTTCCAAAAAGGCTTTTAATAGTACAAAAGCTCTACCACCACAATCCAATATATTGGAAGACCTTAACTCTGGTCAGAACTTAGATCATATCCAAGGGCCCTAGTCTCCCACCAAAGAGGATCCTACCAGAAAGGAGTCCCACTAAAGAGAGTTCTATCAGAAAGGAGTCCTACCCAAAAAAAAGAAATGCTTATAAGGAAAAAATAATCGTTTAGTGTTTTGACTACCATGAGGGACACATACATCTGTCTAGAGATGACTAGCAATCTGAGTCAGTAGATTTGAGTTCACACTCCTACCAAGCTGTGCTAACTCCCTAGTGAATGATTTGAAAGCAGATTCGAAGCTCCAGAGAACATTTTAAACAATAGTAATCTTAGAAGACAGCTTATGTGAAATGCTTACTTAGAGTCACTAAATCAATCCTCTGGTTTCCACAAGCAGAAGTTGATTTCATAGAGAAGAAGCTAACAATAAGAGAAATTAGATAGTCACCGGCAGCTAAGATGGAAACTTTGAGTGGGTTTAAAGTCCATGTTATGGCTGGGGCTCTTGGCCAGTCACCAGGTATTCAGGTGCAGGGCGGAGTCTCTGCCTGCCCACCCTTTGCTAGATTGATGGGGTGTCTTGGGGTGGGGGCAGGTGTTTGCTCCTTGGCCTGTCCCTCCACCAGGTTCCCAGAAGTCAGAAAACCTTGAGCAACACAACCACAGTCATCCTCTGGTCCAGACTCCACAGCTGGATACAGCCCAATCCCCATGGCACACGGGCAATATCTTAAAACCTGATATACCACAAATGTATGGGAATCAGAGGCTAAATAAGACAAAGAAGGGTACAGTGTGCTGATAATCATTGAAAATGGTGATACCGAGAACTAAGCGTTGAATATAGGCAAAAAGATACATATGATAACCTCTAAATGTATGTATTACAGTCCACAATATGTAAGAAAGGGAAGTGAGAAGGAGAGAGAGGAAGAGAGAGAGAGGAGAGCGAGAGAGAAGGAGAGAAAGGAAGGAAAAAGAACCTGCCATGGAGGCAGGCTGGGGGAAGGGGGAGGGAAGTGAGGACATTGGTGGTGGGAAATGGGCACGGGTGGAGGGATGGGTGCTGGAACACTGTATGACCGAAACTCAAACAGGAAATCTTGTAATTGTATATCATATGGTGGTATAATAAAATAATCCAAAAAAAAAGAAAGAGTAAAAATTAAAGTCCACGTTATTAACAATACTCAATAGTGTCACAATAGACCAGCTGTTGGTAACAATGACCAACATGCAAAGCAACTCCCCTATGCACAGTGAAAATAAGAATATTGGTGGTTAACTAGGCTGATTCTAAGGAACACTCAGGCAAATGGGCAGTTGGAGGAAAGGCAGCTGTATAACACCTGTCTGATGTTATTGCAGCAATAAACAAGTCCAGTGAATCCTGATTCATTCTCGAGAACATTTGTCTCCATGGTGATATAATGTAGACCTGGACAAGAGTCAGTCATAACTGGGGAGGGGGGGGGGGTGTTTCTCAGGTCACAGAGCCTTAACAAATTACTCCCAGCTTCTGACTCATCAATCTCAGAGGAGTTAAGCACTCTCTTGCTAATAGCTCTGCCAGTAATTGCCAGGAGCAACAGTAGGGAGGGACAAATTAGAGAGAAATCCCACTTCATTGCAAAGTTCTCTAGGATAGATTAGGGGTGTTCTCAGTTTTTGAACTGTGGCAAAATATATTTACCTATTCAGTATATAAATGACTTAATCATCATGAAAATTATTATTTTAGAGTTCTGAAAATGTTCTTTTTTGCAAAAGTAAAGATACGAGTTAATTTTCTTTCTATAGAATAAATAGCTAATTTCATTCAGAAATTATGATTCAGGTTTTATCATTACCATATTACAAATTTTAAAAAGCTGAAGTTTGGAAAGAGGGTAACCAACTTGCTAAAAATTACAAAGTTGTGTCCAGTCAAACTTAGACTTGCTGCCACCCAAACCATTGCTTTCAACAATTTGCCATCATCTAATAAGACTGTAAAACAAATAGAAACTTTTCATTAGTGTTCCAGTAAATTCTGAATGTCATAATGAAAGATAAGATTTCATCGGAATTCTTGCCTATCTTCTTTTTAACTAACAACTTGGAAGCAACCATAAAGACAGAATCCCAAAGCTGTTAGCAGTCTGACCAGTTAAGTTCTATGCATCTTAAGAATTTTTTTCTTTCCAATGTTATCACATGTCTGATTCCATACAGCTCCGTTTCAACTCTGCTGAAGCTCAACAGTAAACGCTTAGAGTTTTCTTTTTGTAGTTAACTTTTCAAAATAAACTATAAAAGTATAGTACCTGGTTTCTGAATAAGCTTTGCCTTTATTTCTCTAAGATGTTCTGGAGACCTGGGATATATTTCTACCCAACTATCAAGTCACGAGATAACCATGGGACTACTTTAAACAGACAACCTTTTATAACTACGACACTAGTTGTGATACTGGATTTTGCATATTGACTACCAGTAATTATAGAAATTATGCTTTGCAGCAGTGTGGTTCATCAATAATTGCTTGAGTTTTGAGGTGACTACTAGAGTATCCCACCGCTTGGCAGAGCCTGGCAAGCTACCCGTGTTGTATTTGACATGCCAAATACCAGTAACAATTATAGACCTCATTCCCATGACCTGATGGAATGGTTTGAGGCTCTTTATGTTCCTGGAGTGGGATGATGCCTTTGGCCTATCTCGCATGTGACAGGATGTATTGAGATGTTACTGGTACCCACTCGAGCAAATCGATGATATACGGGAAGACAGTGATACAGTGAACCTGTTCTTATTTAGGATGTAGAAACAGAATTCACTTAGCTGAAGAATGCAGCTAGAGTGGGGGTAATCAAGAGACCAAGCATAAACATGACCTCCGGATTAATTTTTTAAAACCAATATGATATGGTGAGTGTTTGCTCACCTGATACCTGCATGACAGGTGAAGGAATATGAATACCAGATCTCTAGAAACTCATCACATTAATATTATTTTCTTTTCCTATGTCTTTGCATTTTCAGATAACATATACTTGAAGTTCATATTTCCGTTCATTACCTACAGTCTTAGCATAATGAACTAGGAAGGCATCCAGTTCCTCCATATCAACTTTAACAGTCTAAAATTAAAAAGCATGGAGTTTATTTAGTTTACTCTTTTAAGTTATCTATTTAACTTCAGCTCAAATATTTCCTGTGATAGATACCTCATTAATTCACAGGACCATATAATTCTTTGACTAGTTTAATTTATCAATGGAACAATTTATCAATTAAGTTTATCAATTTATCAACAGATATTTGAGATGCCTTCTCCCTGTGTCATTCATTATCCAAGAATGAAAAGATATCCTACTCTCATGGAACAGTCTAAAATTAAAACGATATTTAGTCCCCTTTTGGCTCAAACTTTTGTTTCTTGAATCTCTTTTTTAAGGTGCCACAGAATTGATTCATGTTCAAATGCCTCATATTGAAAACCAATCTTTAAAAATTGGTCCTGAAAGAAATATACTGTGAAACTTCTATCATTCAGATATATCTTCCTGAAAATGGGTTATAAGTTCTTTCCTTATGACAGAAGGAAACAAAAGAATAATGCTGACAAAGGAAGGTCTACTGTGAGCTATTGGAATAGTAATTTTTTAATGCCTTCCAAATTTGTCTGCTCTCACTGAATATGATAGATATCTTAGTTGTTTTCGGAACAACTGTCTTCTGGATTTATATGGAAATACCCCACAAATTTCTTATCAGATTTTCAGTGTCTTTATTCAGCTGATATGCTTAACATCCAAAACTCATACTACTCTACTATAGACTTGTTTTCACACAATTAATCCCAGTTCTTTGATTATGATTCCACTCAAAAATAAGAAAAAATAAAAGGTAATGTCCACTACTTAAGGAAAACACATATCTGCTTCAGTGCTTTGATTTGGCAAGAGAATTTACTTTGCTAAAAATGTGAAATGAACACAGGGTTTACTGTTAGCAAAACCTAGATGTTAATGACTAGCATTTAGTTTTCTGTGTCTTCTACTGATATAGTTTTAAATATCTCTTATACCTTTCTTTGCCCTTAGTGTTACACCTCAGTTTGTCTACTGACTTTGTATTCGGACTTTTAATGTCAGTAGTCTATAATTTTATCTTTCATTGTCATATTTTCTTTTTAACTACATTAATAAGCATCCTCGTTACATGTGCTTTTGTAATTTTATTGACATCTCTTCTTATACTCTTTGTTCTCCTATATGACTCCCATAATTTCCATCAAATATAGAAATTGATAAATCTACTTTTCAATCTGTCCCCAGGTTATAAAACCATCTTGTCAAGTTTCTAGTCTAATATATTAACTTTAGACATGTAAATTTACTATTCTTCTTACTGAAGCTATGTATCTCCACTTTCTTTCTCTTTGTTCTTTCATCACTATCATCTGCCTCATCAACTGATAAAACCTGTATATTATACCTTAATTATATTACATCATTCTTGCTTACAACCCCAGATTTAAATTTATTTATTTTATTAAACTACCGTGAGATATAGTTACAAAACTGACCATGATTAGGTTTCTGTCATACAGTGTTCCAGCACCCATTGCTCCACCAATACACAACTCCCACCACCAATGTCTCAAAATTCACTCCCCTCCCCAGCCTGCCTCTATGGCAGGCACTTTTCCTCTCTCTCTCTCTCTCTCTCTCTCTCTCTCTCTCTCTCTCTCTCTCTCTCTGACTCTCGCACTTGCTCTTGCTGTCTCCCTTTCTCTTACACATTGTGGCTTGCAATACATACATTTAGGTAAAACCCCGATATTACAAAACCAAGTAATAGATTGTTTCTCAAACCCAATTTCCTTCCAGTTTAGTTCATCTTCTAAATTTTTATAATTATTCTGCTAAAACAGGGAGTAAAAATCAAACCTCCTCCCCATGACTTTTTCTAGCATCTGTTACCTTCAGTAAAATTATAAAATCATTACATAATAAATAAATCCTTCACTGTATCCAAGTATACCACATTTAATTTAACCTATTTCCAGGTTAACCTATTTTCACTCCCCTGAAAAGACAGCACTCACACAAGCTGAATCACTCTATTCCAACTGTTATAATCGTCTTGATATTATCATTAAACATAGATTATAAATAATTCCCCTCTCCTTGAATAGGCTTTTTTGTCTTCCTATATGTGTCTGTCTGCTTGTTGCCTTTTCATGTCACATTCATGTTCATACTTCAAAATTCAATCTGAATGTTACCTTTTCTAGAAAACATTTTCTGACTCATCCATATAGTGTTCACTTTTCCCCCTGTGTACTGGTGAATGGTCCAAAATGCTGTGCAGCAAACATCAGACACTAGACACAGTGCTGGATCATGGGTGTACCACAGGTAGGAAAAAATAGAAATTCTTGACTCCTTAGAGCATATAATACAATAACCTAAAGAATTATATGTAATTTGAGAAGCTTAACTGTTATAAAAAGAAACAATGTGTTATGGAAATCTATCCAAAACAATTCTATATTTTCTGAAATTTTCTATATCTATATAATTCAATATAATAGCCAATAGTCACATGTGGCTTTTGATCACATTAAATATGACTAAAGCCATTGAGCAATTAGTTTTCATTTTATTTATTTATTTATTTATTTAAGTTTATTTAAATTTAAATATACAGTTGTATGCATATTTGATTGGAGGTTTTCTCTGAGTGATTTATATTTTCTTTGAATTTGAAGTATAAATATATATAAAGGGAAGAGCTTGAAAGAATATTAGAATATAACATTTTAAAGACCTAGATTCACAAAATTCAGTTTCCACCAATTATGAACACCTTTGTAACTGTATGTTTCACTGTGATGTAATAAAAAAATTAAAAAAAATAAACAAATTCATTTTCCTCTTCTAGTCCTACATCTCCCTTGGTTCCTATAAACTTAAATAGTATCTGACACAGAGTGTTCAGTGTATATTGGCTATTATTATAATTTGGTTTGCTGTAGCTCACATCATCTAATTTATAAATTTTATTGTCTTTTTCACATGTGCATCTTCAGACTCCATGAATTTTATCAAAGTATAAACAAACACCTTTCTATTCTGCAACAGTATCCAAAATAACATTATACCAGTGCTATCTACATTTTAGAACAATAAAAAATCAGTGAAAATATTAATAGTTATGTGAAGCTTATCATAGTTAATGTGGTTTGAATCTTTAACTCTCAAGTTCATGGTCATGGAGTTAACCTAACCTATTTCAAGAATTCTCAGTTAGTAATTAATTGCTTTATACCTAATTTCCTCCAAAGACATTGACTCCACTCTAGTCACTGTCCAGTGAGGAGCTTGCTTCTTGTAGGAGGTGTAATTACACCTCCAACTCAGCTTCACATTTTCATCATTGGGAAAACATTTTCATCCTGTATCTGGGAGTTAATTTTACATTATTGCAATATGCCTTTATCTACCACATGGGAAAGGTGTGGGCACAGGAAATGTTATTTTGTAATGGTGTGCTTATCAACCCATAACAGGTGTGCCTTAAAGACAACAAGATGTTTTTTAAACATGAAATGGCAAATCCCTAAGAGTGTGAGAGAACCTTAGTGCAAGCGGTTTAGCGATCTAAACAGGTGGCTCTACAACTTCATGCCAACACTAAAGAGAAATTTTGGTTCTTCCTTAAACAGCAAACTCTGTATTTACACTAAATATTAGGAGCTAGGAACAAATGATAAGAAACTGAAGATACAGAACTAAGAAATTAACTGTAAGTTTATAAAAAAAATTAAAAGAGAAAAAAGAAAATGACTAACAAGATTAAAGCAATTATTTCTCAGCTTCAAGTTCTATTCTGGCAATTTAAGGTCAAGAGAACCCTCACCAGAGATTTCATTCAATATTCAAGTCTTTCATTTAAATCCTACTGCCCACAAATCTATGAAGACCTGTTACTAATTAAATCCTGGAATAGTTATGGTAGTTATGCCTTTAATTTGTTGTAGATGGCACTTAAAACTATCTACTGTCTTATGCTATTCATCAATAAAATATTTTACTTATTCATTCCGAATTACATATGCCTAAGAGATTTTGTTTATTTCCCCAGCCAGGACATAATTTTCACAAGGTGAAGGAGTTACAACTATCCTGAACCCCATCTTTTTAGCATTAAGCAGGGTACCTCATAGAGTCTTTCATAGTATTTCTTAATTTATTTAGTAAAATGCTAAAGCACAAGACCATATGCCATGTATGCCAAATGACAGAAAGAGAAGCAAGAGAAAAAGAACAGCAGAAGGTAGGATTCTGTCCTAATTAAGCTATCTCAGATTACTTTTGGTGTCTCATACAATAAAAATATCAATGCTATTGAGTAGAAGTGGAGTAAATGTCTTGACACTTGAACTAATGTGTTTTCTGGCAAATGAATCAACCTAGGTTGTGTGTAGGGATCAAATTATTTGTTAAAGAGTTTCTAGATGTTAAGAAAAAGTCCACATAAAATAATTTTCTTTGCTAAAGCTAGCAAGCATTTTGTGGGTAATGGAAATAGAGTCAACTATAAGGCATACTCAAGGGTAAATGCAAAGTAGTGAGTTAGGAGAGTAATAAATAAGCACTGGAGTCAGAATGAGCTGATTTTGTATAACCTACCTTTTGTTCACTTATGGTCCTCCCAAATGTAATTTTTGTTTTTTGCCTTTTACCTAGTATTTAAATTTATTGTGATATTACATAAAACATTGTTTTTGTGTATATATTTATATGTATAATGATTTAAAATTTTTATATATTGCAAATTTTGCTTGCATTGAGGGGTATTTTTGTGTTGAAAATAAAAAAAATGAACTTAGACCTCCTTCTAACGCCATGCACAAAAGTCAGATCAAAATGGATTCTAGATCTCAACATCAGACATGAATCTATAAGGTACATCGAAGAAAACATAGGAGAAACGCTCTACGACATCGAAACGAAAAGTATCTTTAAAGATGACACACCACTGACTAAGCAAATGGAAGCAAAGATAAACAAATGGGACTATATAAAACTAAAAGCTTCTGCACCTCAAAAGAAACGGTGACCAAGATACAAAGACAATCCACAGAGTGGGATAGGATATTCACCCAATACCCATCTGACAAGGGGTTAATATCCAGGATATATCAGGCACTGGTAGCACTCCACAAGAAAAAAACAGCCAACCCCATCAAAAAATGGGGAGAAGAAATGAACAGAAGCTTCCAAAAAGAAGAAATTCGAATGGCCAAAAGGCATATGAAAAAGTTTTCTTCATCTTTAATCATCAGGGAGATGCAAATCAAAACAACAATGAGGTACCATCTCACCCCACAGAGACTGGCACACATCCAAAACAGCAAGAACAACCGGTGCTGGCGTGGATGTGGGGAAAAAGGGACTCTGATCCACTGTTGGTGGGAGTGCCGACTGGTCCAGCCCTTTTGGAAAACAATATGGGCATTCCTCCGAAAACTAGATATTGAGCTCCCATTTGATCCAGCAATAGCACTCCTGGGAATATACCCGAGAGACCGAAAAACACATAGCAGAAACACTATCTGTACTTCTTTATTCATCTCTGCGCTATTCACTATAGCTAGAATCTGGAAACAACCTAAATGCCCGAGAACAGAGGACTGGCTAAAGAAACTGTGGTTCATCTACACTATGGAATACTATGCGGCTGTCAGAAAAGATGAAATTATGAAATTTACCTGCAAATGGATGGACATGGAGACTATCATGCTGAGTGAAATTAGTCAGAAGGAAAAGGACAGATATAGAATGACTGCATTCATTAATACGTAAAGAAAGTGTTTTATAGGAAGTATGGCAGATTAAAACTCACCATTGAATATACACAAAGAGACTTAAGTGATAAACTCTAAATACCTGCAGGGCTAGCCACAATGTGTAAAATAAGAGGGAGAGAGATGCAGAGACAGAGAGAGAAAGAGAGAAAAATTGGGGTACCTGCTATTAAGGCAGCATGGGGGTGGGAGGGGGTGGGGGTACATTGGTGGTGGAAATGGGGCACTGGTGGAGGGATGGGTGCTGGCATACTGTATTATCAAGAACCAATTATGAACACCTTTTTAATTGTATGTTTCACTGTGGTATAATAAAAAATTTTAAAAAAAAAAAAAAAAAAAAATTGTGATAGAGTTTGAAAGATTTTTTTTTAAAAAAATAAGAATTTTCCATTCTAGAAGCTTGTGAAAATTACTAAGCAGGTGAAATTTGACAAAAACTTCCTACCTTCCTTTTTATTTTCTACTTCTACAGGATCTGAGTCTCTCAATTTCCTCCTATATAACTAAGAACTCCTTTTTTTTTTTTGTTTACTTTGTTCTTCATCAAATGAATATTGCCAAATATTTCCACTTGTCTTCTAAAAAGGTCATCTGGACTGCATTATACCTGCATCTTTTGACCCTTCCTGTCCTTCAAAACCAAAGTTGATGATTTGGAATCATCAAGTTTGGTTTTGAAGGATAGGAAGGGTGAAAGACAGATCACATTTCTTGCAAGGAACACTGCAAACTAGTCATTTTTTCCTGGAGTACCATAACTAATTAGATAAGATCACCTATAACACCTCAGTGTGCACAGTCATCTGTATATGTGTATTTTATTGTACAAGTATGCGTAACATAAGAATTGCCATTTTAGGGCTGAAGAAATAGCACAGCACATTGAGTGTATGCTCTCACACAGGAGGTCCAGACTCATATGGCCCAGCACCATATGATTCCTGGATCACCACTAGGAGTGACACCTGAACACAGACTGAACATAGACCCCAAGCACTGCCAAGAGTGCCCCCCAAAACAAAAACGAATTACTATTTTGATTTTTAAGCACAATTCTGTGACATTCAGTACTTTTGCAAGATGTATGACTACCACCTTAATCCATTTCAAGAACTTTTTCCATCATCAAAAAAAAAACTCTTGACTCTGAACAGCTGCATAATACACTGTATGATAATACCTCTGCCATTCCCCTCTGCCCTCAACTTGGCAGCCACTATTTTCCTTCCTTTCTATAAATTTTCATATTGTAGTGTCGGGGAACGCCGCTGGGGGCCCCGACATTGCCCGAAACGAGTTCCCTTCTACTTCCAAAGCCGGCAGGGAATGGATGAAAACTCAGGAATCCGGTGCAGGTTTTAAAATGCTTTACTTATTACAGGTTCAGGCATACAAATCAACAATGGGAAAAACCCTGTGCTTAGGATTCCCAGCTAGAACCCCAGCCACCTGTAGGCCAAGATGGTGGCTACCACGTGTTAAGGCCCTGTAAAGAGGAGACAAAGACAAGACTCCCAAGAAAAGTGCGAGCCCACAAAAAAGAGAGCCCAAAAAAAAAAAAGAGAGAGACCAAGAGAGGAAGCAGGCTAGTTTTATACCGCATCAACTCAGATCTCCCACTTTTATGGGAAGCAGGCAGGGTCAAATACCCTCAGGTAATTTCTCCCAGCACCTCACCTAGGCTCTTTTATATGCTAATGTCTTGAGCCAAGATCTGCCTGGAAAAGCTTTAATAGGGTAGAGAAGGGGGTTCTGAGATGGCATGTCTCTGTACCAAAGACTATACTAATGCCAGCTAAATATTTCTCCAAGCCTTCACAAGAGTCTCGTCTATTTCAGGGTAGTTTTGTATTTTAGTTGCCTTTGAGTTATCAGGGAGCCATGCTTGCTTGCTTGGAGGCAAACAGCATTTCTCTCTGGTCTAATTACTTAGAGATCCAATGTGGTCAGGCAAATATGCTGGTAAGATCTAGCTAGTCCCATGATGATTGTGGTAGCATGAGAGAATATTTATACCAGCCAGTACAGAATACATGGTCAGATAAGACTGCCACATTCAGACTACCCCCTATCTACAAAGTGACCTGCAGTAGGCAATCCAGAGCAGATGCAGAGGCTTTTTGGCTTTTAGGTGTCCTGCAACATTCTACATGTTCCATAAAGCGAGATTTTCCCTTTTGCCTGGTTTATCTCACATGGAATTATATTTTCAAGGTACATCTATGTTGTACCATGGTATCAAAATGTTTTTCTTTTAAAAGACTGGATAGTATTCCATTACCCATGTGCCAGGGAGCCGCTGGGGACCCCAACAGTATCAGGACAGAAGTTTCTTCTTCCTCTGAGACCACTGGGGAACGGATGAACACTCACGAATCTGGCGCAGTTCCAAAAAGGGCTTTTAATAGTACAAAAGCTCTACCACCGCAATCCAGTATAATGAAATAATTCTAGCTCTGGTCAGAACTTAGACCATACAAGAGAGCCCAAGTCTCCCACCAAAGAGAGAGGATCTCACCTCTCTCTTTTGAGAGAAAGAGACAGGAAGGCCCTGCCAACAAAAACCCCCCAAATAGCTTCTAGATAGTAGAAGGGTGTAGAAGGGCAGTACCATACCCTATTACAGGCATAAATAAAGGATTATGCCAAGGACTAATCCCTCTGAGATTATCTCTTATGTAAAACACTAGAGAGAATGAGAGAGAAAGAGAGAGAGAGAAGGCTGATGTAAAGTAATACATCTTAATTTCATGGGCTTCATGTAATCTAGATTGCACCCACAAGGTCCTTCTTATTTATTATCTGCATCAGGGTGATTCTGAGTCTCTTGTTCTCCATATACTGAAAGGGTCATGCTCGCCTGCTTGAGGACAAACTAGTATAATCCGTCCTATAATCTTAAAGCTAGTCTCAACGTAGCCAGGGCGGTAGTCTCCTGGTAAATTCTAACTGTCCCACGATGGATGCAGTGGGTATAAAGAGGAGTTGTGCCCAATTTAGATAACATAGAAGTCTTAGTAGATGAATAATAGGTCAGAAGTTATTCAGAGTCAAGGTGACTTCTGTAACTGCCACAGCTTCTATCACTGTTTATATAGAAGAGAGATCTCATTAGAATGAACCTTAGCTTAAAAACATGTAAATAGATTAAGCTGTGAGCAAAGCTCCCAAGCTAGCTAAGCCAGTTATCCAACACTCATGCATATCACAGTGTGTCTATTCTTTCACAATTGAGTACTGTGACATTTAAGTAATTTCTGCCTCTTTGGCATTATTAATTATGCTACTATAAATATTACTGTATAATTAATGTGTTTGTTCAATTTTCTTTTGAGTATATGTATACTCAGAAATAGGATTTCTGAACTATAAGATAATTCTGTTTGCTTTCAGTGGAACTGTCAACTTATTTTCCACAGCAACTGTATCACTGTATCACTGTCTTCCCGTTCATCATCGATTTGCTCGAGCGGGCCCCAGTAACATCTCCATATGTCCTGTCTCATGCTAGTAGAGCCCAAGGGCATCTGCTTGCTCCAGGAACATAAAGAGCCTCAATCCATTCCGGAATGAGGTCTATAATTGTTACTGGTATTTGGCATATCAAATACAACACGGGTAGCTTGCCAGGCTCTGCCGTGCAGGTAGCATACTCTTGTAATCATCTCTAAGTCCAGCATTTATTGATGAACCGCGCGAGCCAGGCTGTGATAGGCTGGTCTGTTGGGTGGACTTCTGACGAGAGAGAAGTCCGGATGTGGAAAATGGAGGCCCTCATGGAGTGGGGGTCGTCTGGCTTGTTGCAAGGCTCTGCTGGGGTGGCGGGCCAGGGCTAGAACCCGCCATCCCTCCTTGGCGCCTTGTGAGACTGGGCACAGGTAGAGCAAGTAGCAGCTCTGCCCCCATGTCTTTAGTTTCCACAGCAACTACTCCATTTTAATTCTGAACAGCATTAATACACATACATTTTAATCTCTCTAATTTTGTGTTTTGAATAATAGCCATCTTAGTAATTTTGAAGTGCTATTGTACTTTTGATTTTCATTTCTCTAACATCTAGTGATACTGTACAGTCTTTCAAGGGCTTATTGTCTATTTATTTGTATATGTCCTTGAATAGATGTCTATTCAAGTTCTTAACCCATCTTTGAATTATTTAATTTTATTATTTTGGCTCTTATTTTGTTATTTGTTATTTTAGCCCTTTTCTTATCTCATTTCTCAGAAACAAATGCCATTATTATAACTGGAATGATCTCCCCTCTGCATAATTTCATTCTCTCTTATCTCTTCTATTAATTCCATGATCTTTTGACTTATTATACTTTATGGTTAAAACACACACTTGGTAAGTAGAAGTATTATTTCATCTAAATATATAAAAGCATAACCTCTGAGGGATAAATGTGCTTTGCTTAAATTTACTAAAGTAATTAGTGAAAGAGTTAGCACTTAAGTTGAAATAATTGATTCCAGAGTCTGTGCTACTAAGACTTTCTTATCTTCTCTATGCCATTAACCACTAAATTAAGTAGATAAAGCCCTAGATAAAAGCTCTGTAATTGAATTTATTTGGTTAAGAGCAATGGAAACTGGGTTTGACAACTTAAACTGTAAGTACATTTGTGCTAGAGATAAGAAATAATTTACATCACTGAAAGGAAATCTTTAGATTTTAACTTAACAGAGAGAAACATAGAGAAATGTAGCACCAGGGTTATAAAGATGAAAAGTAGGCCCATTAGAGTCACTTGAATAAATTGGTGACCAATTATTTTAACATCTATCAAATCTGAAAGTCCTGAGTGTAAACATATTAGTATGTCTGGTACATATGCCACCCATGCACGTAGGGATACCTATTATAGGAATTGGTTAATAGCAATCCTGACTATTTTATACCCAAGAGATAAAGATTGGGCTCTAGAGAAAAATTAAAAACAATGAACATGTGAGTAACATATATTACTCACAGCCAAAATTTATCTTTAGCTAAATACTGCCAAAATTTAGCTTTAGCTGACCTTTCGCATCAGCAACAAACTTAGAATCAATAACTATCTCCATTTAAAGAACATAGTATAGGGGGCCGGAGCTATCGCCCAGCAGGTAGGGCATTTGCCTTGCACGCAGCCGGCCGATGCCGGCCCGGGTTCAATCCCTGGCATCCCATATGGTCCCCCAAGCACCGCCAGGAGTAGTAACTCCTGAGCGCAGAGTCAGGAGAAACCTCTGAGCATCGCCGGTGTGACCCAAAAAGCAAAAAAAAAAAAAAAAAAAAAAGAATGTACTATATTGGGAAGCAGCTTCAACTTCAAAGAAGTCTACTTTTCTTACAAGTCTTACAGTACAGTGGTTTTCTTACCCTAGATCAAAATATGTATCAGCCTCTCTCTTTTTGAGACTTTAAGCAGTTCCATTATATTATTTTATTTATATTCTGTAACTCAAAGCAGTGTCATGCATGCAATTATTGTTTGATGTTGCTGCCTGATGAATGAGCCAAGGGGAAAATAGAGCATTAGATGTCTGTAAAACACAATATAATATTTTTTAAACTAAAAGGCCTTAATGTTGTTGTTGAATATTGTAATGAATCAAAAGTGTCATTATAAAATCCTTAGCCTGAAAAACTGAGATTACCAGGGGTGTGTGGCAGGGAGTATGGGGGGGTAGATGAAGAGTTCTAGGAGTCACATACGGACATGGATAGTGAATTTAGATATTTTGTAAATCTAACACTATTAAAAAAGAGTTCACCTAAGTATAATAACGATTAAAAAAGAATGTCTGTTAATTAAAGAGAAAATATACTAATTTAAATTTAAAACCTCAAAGGATATGGTTTAAAGAACTCCCAGGTTAATGAACACATGGAAGTCTGGTGAGTATGGTACCTCCCAGGTGGCATGAAATCTCTGTACACCTTTCCACGTGACTGTGTAATGCACTTTTTTTCTATCTGACTATTCCTGAAACATAACCTTTTATAATAATCCAGCAATATAGTATGTAAAAAATTAAATTAAAATAACCAGTTTCATAATTATCTTTCATTCAAACAGTAAAAGTCATCTTTGTGTCAGTAATTTAAATGAATAGTGGGGCTAAAAAAATACTAAAGGGTTTAAAGCACAAACAGGCATGCAGCTGGTATGTTTGATCCTTAGCACCACTTGAACCCCTAACCATTGCTGACTGCAGTTCTGTAGTCAAAAAAAACTTCTCAGGGTGGCCTAAGTTGGCAGCACCCAAGAGCTCAAGCAGGACTACATTCTTGTATCCTTATATTGAATGACTATTCTGGTTGGCCAAAAATCACAAGGAAGGGCCTGGGCCTCCTGAGCACCACTTGGAAAGCTCACATTAATAATTTAAAAGTATATGTATAATATTTTTAAATGTAATAACCTAATAGAATGTCTCAACTAGAGACCACATATCACCCTGTAGATCCACAACTGAAAATGGCATAAATGGAGTACCACAGCATGAGACTAAGGAGCCAATCTGTAGGACAGGGAGGCCACAGAAAGTAAATAAGGTTGAAAGGGGACCACAGTTGGAAAATATTTAAAAAACACTGGTCTGTGGTACCTGACACTAATCATACAATATTTAAAATATTATTGCTACTTTTGTCATCACATAATAAGGGCATACAAATAAGTTCAATGTTTGAAAACTATTTAAAAATGGAAAACAGTTAACTAAACTGTAACATTTATAAAACAAATAGAAGAATTTGGAGGTTTTATGTTGTAGGACACCTAAAAGCCTAGGCCTCAGCATCTGCCCTGGATTGCCTCCTGCAGGTCACTTCATAGATAGGGGCTAGCCTGAATGTGGCAGTCTTATCTGACCATGTATTCTGTACTGGCTGGTATAAATATTCTCTCGTGCTACCACAATCATCGTGGGACTAGTCAGATCTTACCAGCATATTTGCCTGGCCACGTTGGATCTCTAAGTAATTAGACCAGAGAGAAATGCTGTTTGCCTCCAAGCAAGCAAGCATGGCTCCCTGATAACTCAAAAGGCAACTAAAATACAAAACTACCTTGAAGTACACGAGACTCTTGTGAAGGTTTGGAGAAATATTTAACTGGCATTAGTATTAGTCTTTGGTACAGAGACATGCCATCTCAGATACCCCCTTCTCTACCCTATAAAGGCAATTCCAGACAGATCTTGGCTCAAGATATTAGGTGAGGTGCTGGGAGAAATTACCTGAGGGCATTTGATCCTTCCTGCCAGGGGAAGTTATATTTAGCTTAGCTCTGGGTCCTTGTAAACAACCAGATGGTCTCCTGAAGTTGCTACATTCTATAGAACTATTTTCCTGTTTTCATCTCTAGATAGTCCAGCCCAGAATGGGCTGGGCTGGGGAGTTTGGGCGGATTTCTAGCTATAAAATAAGCTGCAAGAAGAAAGAATCTCTCTCTCCTTTTTTCCCCTTTTTGCCATTTCCGCTTCCCTTGGTGTTTTGCTTCTCCGTCCTCTCCTCGTTCTTTGTTGGGCCTCAAATGTGGTGGCAGCCATCTTGGCCTACACCTGGCTGGGGCCTAGCTGGGAACCCAGAGTCTGGAGGTTTTCCCTGCTCTTGGATTGTATATTGGATCCTGTGATAGTAAAACCCTTTTAAAACTGCATCAGATTCCTGAGTCTTCATCCATTCCCCGCCGGCTTTGGAGGTAGAAGGGAACTTGCTTCCCTGCACTGTTGAGGACCCCGGCGGCGCCCCCCCCCCCAACAGTTTTATCTCTGGAATTTTGTAGAAGGTTCATGAAAAGTAGAAAACAACATGTATTCTCTAAATACAATTAGATTTAGGTTAAATAGGTATTACATTTATATAAAACTTCAGTGAAATGTTTTATAAATGTAATAAGATTTTTATAAACATAATAGACTATGTAATTGAATATACAGAAGGAAGTTAACAAAACCCAGCATTACTTAAGTGATAATCTCATTACTTATAGTGACAATAGTTTAAATGTCATGGACTCAACTATCTTTACGAACAAGACAGTAATTAGTCTGCATTAATGAAGGAGGTTGAGTATGAAACAGTAGATGATGGAAGCTGTCAGTGCATATGTGCTTGAATAAAGATAAGTAAACATTTCTTTGATAGTATTTTAAAGGTCAGATAAATCTGAGGTGAGCTAAAATATGTTTTTAGACTACAAATTGGAAGTCTAGATAGTTTCTAACTTGAAAGGCCCAAGTTTCAGATTTGTTCTTAAATAATATGCTGCTTAAACAGATTTGCTTTTTGAGGCCACCCCTGACTGTGTTCAGGACCTAGCCCTGAATCTGCTTTCAGGGATCCCTCTTGGTGTGTGACCATAGAGGAAGCAGGGATAGAATCCAATACATGAAAGGCAAGCTCCTTCCCTGCCATACTATCTTTTCAGCCCCTTCATCAGATTTTAATGAAGAGTTCATGTGCAAAAGAATTGTCATATAGCAGCATAAATAAACTTAGTGGTGCACAAGAAAATTTAGTTAGATCACTATCAATTCCAATGGAGTCCCTGAGTTGCCTCTAGATGTAAAGGTGCTGTAGTAGAGCAATAGCAGAATCAGTGTACATACTATTGAAGATAGCAGAAATAGAACTCTGCATAAGTGAACAATTTGTAGGTGAAATAATTTGAAGTCAATTAATCAAGTGTCTGGGTCTTGAGTAAGGAGATAATTTTACAATCCAAGTGCAACCAATTGAATTACATGAGTTCTTAGAACTGGAGAAACTCCTGGCTAACATCAGTAAGAGGAATATATGACTACAGAATAAAGTTCAGAGATAGAACATCACTGACTTTGAGATGAAGGAAGGGGTCCACCAGCCAAGGAAGTTCTTCTTGGAAAGGTTCCTTGTTTGGAAAGACAAGTTTTTCTCCTGGAGCTTACAGAACGAATCCTTATCAACATTATAATTTTATTTTTATGAAATTTATGTGAGTACTCTGACAAATTCTGGGTCATTTTGCCATAAATTCTTTGCCCCAAGCAATTTCACAACATAACTCATTTTATGTGGAGCAATTTTGCATATTAAAGAAAAGATAAAATCACAAAATAAAATAAAAAAGGAGATATTAGATTAAAAGATGAATAAAGTAAAAATCACATAACAAAACAAGCTTTTTTTTCTGAAATGTCTTCCTTAAGAAAGGTATCAGTTTCCAAGTATTAAGTTGCGTATTTGTACCTGAGCTCTGTATTGCATTAGTAAAGCCTTCTATATTTTGTTGAACAAAGAATACTATTTCTTATCATTTTAGGTTATATATGTATATATAAATGTATACATATATATGTATATATATAAACTTTTAGTACCTTACTAGACTAGATATAAATGTTTGGCTACATGCCCAGTCCATGTATTTCATCACATCATCTAAGTCAGGATCTGTGCCAAATACTAAATCTGTTGACATCTTATTCTCCACTATCAAGTAGCAAATAACATTTACCATTTTCAGTAACTTATCCACATCATAAATTGTGCAGCCATTTTTTAGGGGAGAGAGAGAGAGTAGGAAGAATTCTTTTGCTTACATCTGCTAATATTGTGTAATGGATGTGTTGAAGATGGCATTACTGTAAAAGCTGTTGAATTAGCTTGATTTGACATGCTCTATGACTGACATCATGCATATTATACTGTAGAAAAAAAGGAAACAAACAATGTATGCATGATCTCTTACATCCAAAGACCAACTAGTTTTAGATAAGTGGATGCCATTAGACAATAATATTAATGTTATGATTCAGATAATTAATTATCGGAATACTCATATGAGTTACTATATGCCTTTTTCATATTTGATAAGCTTTTGGTTTTGGTGTATGACTTAGGTGGCTGTATTCATAAAAGAATATGTGGGGTCATATCATTTTCTGTTAAGCAATCTTGCCTTCCACTCTATTTTTTTTAAAACTATTTTATTATACTACCATGAGATATACAATTACAAATATGTTCATGTCTGGGTTTCGGTCAAATATTGTTTCAGCACCAGTCCCTCCACCAGTGCCCATTTCACACCACCAATATCCCCAATTACCTCCCCTCTCCCCTAGCCTGCTTCTATGGAGAGTCCTTTATCTCTTTTCTTTTTTTTTTCTCTCTCTGTCTCTCTTCCTCTCTTTCTTCTCTTACACACTGGCCTTCCACTCTATAATTCATACTTCCTGTATATTTTACCACCATAACTTTGTAATATAAAATTTTGAAAACTGATTATTTTAAACCTAAATGTCAAGTAGTTACTTTATCTTTTATAAAAAAAATTGTCATATGCCCAATTAGTAATATGTAAAAATGCTTGGGCAAAGGACTTATTATGAAACTACAGGATACTCTTCCAACCTATTGAGTAGAAAAATCAACATAAAACTAATATTGCTGCTCAAATTTAGAGAAAACAGCATGCAAAATAGTTGTTTATTATATTGTAAAATTGCCTGTTAAGCATCTGATGGCATATTTATTTACATTATCTTTTATTTTTGCTTTTTATTTGTTTGGTGGCCACACCAGCAATGCAAAGGACTTACTCCCTGGCTTTGAGCTCAGGAATCACTTTTATTTTTTTTTCAAGTATTTTATTATACCACCGTGAGATATACAAATAAAAAGATATACAATTAAAAAGTTCATGTTTGGGTTTTGGTCATACAGTGTTTCAGCACCCGTCCCTCCACCAGTGCCCATCTCCCAAGCTGCCCCAGGGAAGAGCGGAAACTCCATCAACGGGAACCAAGGCAAAGTGCCTTGGTTCCAGCCCGGACCGACCCCGACCCGTGCGCCCTGAGTTCCCGGGAAACGCCTCCACTCCCCCACAGGTGTGTGTGTAATTCTTGCGTCTCCGCGGGACCCCAAGCTGCCCCAGGGAAGAGCGGAAACTCCATCAACGGGAACCAAGGCAAAGTGCCTTGGTTCCAGCCCGGACTCGACCCGACCCGGCGCGCCCTGAGTTCCCGGGAAACGCCTCCACTCCCCCCCACAGCTGCCCCAGGGAAGAGCGGAAACTCCATCAACGGGAACCAAGGCAAAGTGCCTTGGTTCCAGCCCGGACCGACCCCGACCCGTGTGCCCTGAGTTCCCGGAAAAGCCTCCACTCCCCCACAGGTGTGTGTGTAATTCTTGCGTCTCCGCGGACCCCAAGCTGCCCCAGGGAAGAGCGGAAACTCCATCAACGGGAACCAAGGCAAAGTGCCTTGGTTCCAGCCCGGACCGACCCGTGCGGCGCCCTGAGCTTCTGGGAACATCCCAAAACTCAAAACTGCGCTGAGCGCCGGCCTCGGGGACCCTCTCACTACCTACCTTGCATGAGGTACCAGTGAACCTTGGTTCCTACATCCTTGCTACCCACCCAAACTCTTCAAACAGACCAGACACCTACTAACTGTACTATCTAGTCACCCAAGAACTCACAGTTGCAACCTACAATAGTCACAATGGTAAAGCAACGCAAAATTCCATCAAGCTCTGTGAGTGAAGTCACTGGTCCAGATGAGTCAAGCAATACCAATGAGTTGCATAACCTATCTGAAAAAGAATTTCGGAAAGAACTGTTAAGGATTCAAAAGGAATTCAAAGAAGCAATGGAATGCAAAATCAATAAAATACAAGAGGACATGATAGCAGAAGTGAGGAAAATGCAAAGGGAAATGACAGGTATTAAAAATGAGGTAAATGAAATAAAAAACACAGTGGAAGGCCATCATAGCAGAATAATAGCTACTGAAGAAAGAATTAGTGATCTCGAAGACGAAGTTCCAAAGATTCTGTACACAACACCAGAAGATAGAAAAAAAGGCTCACAATTACCGAACAGACAACAAGAGATAATCGGGATGAAGCCAGAAGAAACAACATACGGATCATTGGGGTCCCAGAAGGGCAAGAAGAAAACCCTGATGAAGAAGAAACTGTCAAAGCCATCATTGCTGAAAAGTTCCCGAACTAAAGAATGCTTGCCTCAAGATCCAAGAGGCCCGTAGAATACCAGCTAAAAAGAAACCCCAACAAGAATACTCCAAGACACATCTTAATAAAAATGACAAAAACTATAGATAGGGATAGAATACTGAAAGCAGCAAGATCAAAGAAGAAAATCACATACAAAGGAACATCTCTAAGATTTACAGCAGACTTCTCTGATGAAACACTCCGAGCCCGAAAACAATGGTGGGATATTGCGAAAAGGCTCAATGAACTGCAGGCTTCACCGAGAATTCTTTATCCGGCCAGGCTCACATTCAGATATGAAGGAAAGATACACAACTTCATGGATAAGCAACAACTCAGGAACTTCATGGACTCAAAACCAACTTTAAAAGAAGGACTGAAGGGTCTACTCTAATGCGACCAAACCCATAAGCACAACAAACACAAAAAAGAAAGATGGCACAAAATCCAATGACAATAATCTCTCTCAATGTCAATGGTCTAAATGCACCAATTAAGAGACACAGAGTGACAAAATGGATTAAAAAAATTGAACCCAACATTCTGCTGTCTACAAGAAACGCATCTGAATAAGCAGAACAAACACAGACTCAGAGTCAAAGGTAGGAATCACTTTTAAAAGTGCTCAGGGGACCATATTAGATGCTGGGTATCAAACCCTAGTCAGCCTATGCAAGACAAGTGCCCTCCTGATATTATCTCTCCAGAGATTGCCTTTATATTGATTTGACATGCTCTATAACTGACATCATACATATTATACTGTAGAAAAAAAGGAAACAAACAATGTATGCATGATCTCTTACACACCAAGACCAACTAGTTTTAGATAAGTGGATACCATCAGGCAATAAGATTAATGCTATCAGGCAATAATATTTAGGTCAAGTAACAGTACAGAAAAAGGGAGAACCATAAATGTGATTATTTCATGTTTTATATTTTCCAGACATAGCTAAATTTAGAATATCCTGATAGGCTGTGAATATTTCTATCTATAAATTCCTACATTTCAGATACAAAATTTATCTCCAAGTCAGGAAGTACTAAGATATTTGTCAGATAATAAAGCCAGCATTTTTTAATGTACTGAATCATCATGAGATACACAGTTACAAAGTTATTCATTCATACAATGGGCCAATAATATATCCAACATTTTGGCATTAACACTAGACATTTTAATTACATGAAAAGCAGTGAAGTTAATTAGAGCTAGAGAGTCCAGAGGGGGGGTATGTTTGTCTATGTAAAATAATATAGGAATCACTTGATCACTTGATCACTTGACATACCATTATTCATTGATTTGCTCGAGCAGGCTCTAGTAACATCTCCATTTGACCCTATCATGTGCCAGTGTAGCCCAATGGCATCTGGTTGCTTCAGGAATACAATGAGCCTCAAACCATTCAGGGCCTTGATGAAGAAGTCTGACCATCTCGTAGGTGGGCGGCCACAAGATCTGTTTGACATCCCGTGGGATCCAGTCGGTAACGGCTCTAGTCCAGCAGTCATCTCCAAATCACATTACATGTCCAGCCCATCTGATTTTCAATGCCTTGGCAAATGAGACAGCATTCCTGACTGGATCCGGAATACTTTTCTCACTTGAGTGAGGCGTGATATTCCAAGCATAGCTCTTTCGATTCCTCTTTGGGAGACCCAAATAGCATTCTCATCCTGCTTTCATAGGGTCCAGGTCTCTGAGGCATATGTTAATGCGCCTTCCCATTCTAATTGTTAGTGGAGTTGAAGAGATGTGCCCAGAGTCGGAGGTTCTTTGTCTTTCTTGCTATTTCTTCGATGCTTTTGAAGGCATTCCATGCCACTCTCTTCCTCCCTGTGCAGCTCAGGTTTTAGGGTCGTTCATCATATTGACTTCTCAACCTAGGTACACAACTGCTGCATTTAGAGATGTTTGTTCCATTGAGAGTGAATGCGGCCTCTGGAACTAGTTCATTTTTCATAAACATAGTTTTCTTTTAGATTCAGCTGTAGACCTATCTTTCCACATTCTCGGTTGAAGTCAGCCAACATTTGTGCCGCTTGGCTAATGTTTGGTGTTATTAGAATGATGTAATCAGCGAAACGGAGGTGGTGTAGTTGCCGACCATCTATTTTCACTCCCATTCCTTCCCATTCTAATTGTCGCATGATGTTCTAGAGGGTGTCACTGAAGAGTTTTGGTGAAATGGTATCACCCTGTCGAACCCCTCTTTTGACATCAATGATCACTTCCTTGTAGAATAGTGTTTCTACAGAGATTCTTAGTAGAAGATTCTTTGTAGAATCTTAGATAAAGGAGCAAAAAATATTAAGTGGAGCAAAGAAAGCCTCTTCAACATATGGTGCTGGTAAATCTGGGCAGCTACGTGTAAAAAAATGAACTTAGACCTCCTTTTAATGCCATGCACAAAAGTCAGATCAAAATGGATTATATGTCTCAACCTCAGACATGAATCTATAAGGTACATCGAAGAAAACATAGGAGAAACCTTCTACCACATTGAAACTAAAAGTATCTTTTTTTTTAATTTATTTTTTTTAAGTATTTTATTATACCACCGTGAGATATACAAATAAAAAGATATACAATTAAAAAGTTCATGTTTGGGTTTTGGTCATACAGTGTTTCAGCACCCGTCCCTCCACCAGTGCCCATCTCCCACCACCAACATCCCCGGTTCCCTCCCCTTCCCCAGCCCACCTCCATGGCAGGTTCTTTATTTCTTTCCCTTTCTCTCTCTTTCTCTTTTCCTTCCCTTCCAGACTATGGATTACAGAACATACATTAAAAGGTTGTCATGTGTATCCTTTTGCCTCTATTTAATGCTCAGTTCTAGGTTGGCATTAGTACCCTCGACTATTATTAGCACCCTGTTCCATTTTCTGTCTTACCTAAACTCTGACTCCCACACGTTTGTGATAATCTCCACCTTTGACAAGACCTCCTGATATATGTTTCACTTGACCTTGGATATTGGTATCATAATATGTACATATATATTTATGCCATGCAAATAAATGCAGTCATTCTGTATCTGTCTCTCTCCTTCTGGCTAATTTCGCTCAACATAATCTTCTCCATGTCCATCCATTTGTAGGCAAATTTTATAACTTCATTTTTCCTAACAGCTGCATAGTATTCCATTGTGTAGATGTACCAAAAGCTTCTTTATCCAGTCATCGATTTTCGGGCACTCTGGTTGCTTCCAGATTCTGGCTATTGTGAATAATGCTGCTATGAACATAAAAGTAGGGATGGTGTTTCCGCTGCGTATTTTTGGTTTCCCAGAGTAGATTCCCAGGAGTGGTATGGCTGGGTCAAATGGGAGTTCAATTTCTAGTCTTTGGAGGAAAGTCCATATTGTTTTCCAGAAAGGCTGTACCAGCCGGGCATTCCCACCAACAATGGATGAGGGTCCCCTTTTCCCCACATCCACGCCAGCACTTGTTGTTCTTGCTCTTTTGAATATGTGCCAGTCTCTGTGGTGTAAAGTGGTATCTCATTGTTGTTTTGATTTGCATCTCTCTGATGATTAGTGATGATGAGCATTTTTTCATATGTTTTTTTGCCATTCGAATTTCTTCCTTGCTGAAGTTTCTGTTCATTTCTTCTCCCCCATTTTTTGATGGGGTTGTGAAACTAAAAGTATCTTTAAAGAGGACACACCACTGACCAAGCAAATGGAAGCAAAGATAAACAAATGGGATTATATAAAATTGAAAAGCTTCTGCACCTCAAAAGATACGGTGACCAAGATACAAAGACAATCCACAGAGTGGAAAAGAATATTCACCCAATACCCATCTGACAAGGAGTTAATATCCAGGATACATCTGGCACTGGTAGCACTTCACAAAAAAAAAAAAAAAAGCCAACCCCATAAAAAAATAGGGAGAAGAAATGAACAGAAGCTTCCAAAAAAGAAGAAATTTGATTGGCCAAAAGGCATATGAAAAAGTGCTCTTCATCATTAATCATCAGGGAGATGCAAATCAAAACAACAATGAGGTACCATCTCACACCACAGAGTGGCACACATCCAAAACAGCAAGAACAACCGGTGCTGGAGTGGATGCTAGGAAAAAAGGGACTCTCATCCACAGTTGGTGGGAGTGCTGATTGTTCTAGCCCTTTTGGAAAACAATGTGGGCGTTCCTCTGAAAACTAGACATTTAGCTCCTGTTTGATCCAGCAATAGCACTCCTGGGAATATACCCGAGAGACCGAAAAGCACATAGCAGAAACACTATCTGTACTTCTTTATTCATTGCTGCGCTATTCACAATAGCTAGAATCTGAAAACAACCTAAGTGCCCGAGAACAGAGGATTGGCTAAAGAAACTGTGGTACATCTACATGATGGAATACTATGCAGCTGTTAGAAAAGACGAAATAGTGAAATTTATCTGCAAATGGATGGACATGGAGACTATCATGCTGAGTGAAATTAGTCAGAAGGAAAAAAGACAGATATAGAATGAATGCATTCATTAATGGGATATAAATATATACCAGTGTTTGAGTGTGGCCAATGGTAATGTCAGACTAGAACTCACCATTGAATATAAACGAAGAGACTTACATGATAAACCCTAAATGTCTGCAGGACTAGCCACAATGTGTAAAAGAAGGGGGGAGAGAGATGCAGAGACAGAGAGAGAGAGGGAAAGGGGGTACCTGCTATTGAGGCAGCCTGGTGGTGGGGGACGGGGTGTGGGTATACTTGTCATGGTGATGGGGCTCTGGTGGAAAGATGGGTTCTGGAATACTGTATTACCAAGAACCAATTATGAACACCTTTGTAACTGTATGTTTCACTGTGGTATAATTAAAAAAAAGAATTTAAGTTTACAGACTGAAAAGAAACATAGACACATAAACACTGTATTATATAAACTATCTTGAAACATTCAAAATTAGCATCAGAAATTTGGGGAATAATATAGTCCCTTCTGAGTGATAAAATAAATGACATACTGGAGGAAACTATATTTGTCTGAAAGACAAAGTGAATAAAAAGTAGTAAAGAAGGATGACATTGAAAATATTCATAAAAGAAAAGAGCGTTTGGAAACACAAAGGAAGAGAAGAAAATGCCATGGAGTACACTCATAAAATAGCAATTTGTTCAAACATCTGATATCTATGTAGGGGAAAGGGGACATGAGACTTAAAACACCACGAAATGATGACTTGTGAGTGCTAGTAGCTATTAAGCATAAATTTCTGCTTCACCAAGAGAAATATGAGGTGAATTCTGTGGAAAGTGAAGAAATAGGAGGCATCTGAAATATCTGAATAATAAACAAGGTCCTTAACCTCAAAACTTTTCATGTGTTGCATGTATGATATACTTTGATGAAGAGTACCAATTGGGCACTTTTTCTCTATGTATATAATGTTCTGCCTCCCTAGATGGACTTTTCCCTTTTCCCCCATGATATAATATTAGATTTTTTCTTCAGAGTGTGTTATTCAGTGAGAATTCATAATTCAAGCTCCCAACTCTTCCCAGTATTGTTATGTTGCAGATAACAGAACTATGGCTAGTAATGTATCAAAAATAGTAGTGAAGTGTAGGTTGTGCTTACAGGAGTAAAAACTAGTGGGAGCGGTCAAATATCCAATGGAAAAGACATATATGGAGTGCCTTTAAGAGGGAAGAACAAATCAGTGCACTGCCATGATATCTATATGACAGTATTTCAAGGAAAAAGTATTCAAAACCATCTGTTTCTGTAGAAATGAAAAAGCACATTCTGTTATCTGCAACATAACAATACCGGGAAGAGTTGGGAGCTTGAATTATGAATTCTCACTGAATACCACACTCCAAAAAAAATCTAATGTTATATCATGGGGGAAACGGGAAAAGTCCATCTAGGGAGGCAGAACATTATATACTCTTCATCAAAGTATATCATACAGGTAACACATGTAAAGTTTTGAGCCTCTAGAGTCCCAGGTGATGACAGGTTTTTTGAATTGTAGGAGTTATATGGTTTATGACTTATTAGACAGATACAAGAAAATACCATAGGTTGAGTGACTTCAGATTACTAATGAGTGGAGCCTAATTGCCAATAAGCAAGAACTGGAAAGTCTCAAAATTAGTTTTAATTATCAGTTGTTTATAAACTATCTCTTCCATTTGAGTATAAACCCCATAAGGTCGGGATAGATTAACTCTGAATTGATACTCAGTAAATAGTTGGGGTTTGGGTTTTTTTTCCATTGTCCTTTTTTAGCTTTTCTAAAATCAAGGTATCAGAGTTTACAACAGTAATGATATTATTATTTAATAGTTACAATTATAGTTATAATTGATATGATTATCAATTATTCTACCAGTGTTTCAAGATCCCACCAGCATTTTCCTATGTTCCCCTTTTCCCCCCTACTCCCCCTACACTCAATATACACTCTGTCCCTAGTTTTATTAATCGTGTCTCAGGAGTTGTTTCCATTTGGAATTGTCTAACCTCTGGAATTTTTTCTTTATATTTTGCATATGGGGAATATCATATGGTATTTATCTTTATCTTTCTGATTCACGGCACTCAACATGACACCTTCCAAGTATATCCATGTTAAAGAAAACTGAAAAATGTCATCATTTCTCATAATTAGTATCTCATCATGTATAATACCACAATTTCTCTCTTTCATTTTTTATTTATTTTTATTATGTCACTATGATTTACAAAGTTATTCATTGTTGAGTTTCAGGCATACAGGGTTCCAATCCAGTATGTATGTACTAATCCCACCACATTGGAAGTGCTAGCTTCCATTCACCAGTGTCATCAGTTTCCTCTTAACCCCACCCCCACTAAAGCCAGCCTCCTTGACAGGGTCAGTTTTAGTTTGGTTATTGTATTTTGATCTTCTTACTATGTATTTTGATCTTCTTACTATGTTGTTGCTATGTCACTTGTCACTTGTCTTCTCGTTGTTCATCGATTTGCTCGAGTGGGCTCCAGTAATGTCTCCATTCGTTGGGAATGAGGTCCATTATGGTTGCTATGTAGATTAGATATTTAATATATCACAGCACTTTACCATCATGTGCCCAATGCAACTGACTCCTACTACTGTAACCTATCTGGCTGTCCTTGGATGCCCCTCCCCGATTTCTTTCCTTCCCAGTGTTCATTTCTATAAATCGGGTCAAAGGTAGTGTAGGGATCTCCCTTTTTGATACCTTGAATTTTCTTGTCCTGTTATTATGTATACACAGATAAGTGCAGTAATCTGGTATTTGTTTTCCTGTCGTAGTCCACTTAGCATGATATCCTCCAGTTCTATGCAAATTGCAGAAAATTTCATGATATCATCATTCCTGGCAGTTTCATAGTATTTTATTGTGTATATACTACACTATTATCCACTCATCTGTCATTTTTCTACATATCATAGCTTTGTAGCTATTGTGCTAAGTGCTGTGATAAATTATGGAGTGCATATATCCTTTTTAACAGCTGATTTTATGTCCTGGGTTTTGTGGCTGTTCTGTTGTCTGAGAAATATCCATCCTATTTTCTATAGGAGTTTAACCAGACAACATTCCCACTAGCAGTGGATAAGAGCTCCTTTTTCACCACATCCCCATCGAAATAGATTGTTCCCAGATTTGTGCTGTTCTTCTGGTTTGGATTTCCATGTAACGATGAGCACTTTTTATGTCCCAGTTGAAAATCTGTCTTCTTTTAGAAAACTGTTGTTCATTTTATCTCCCTGATTTTTAATAGGTTTTTGAATTTTTGCTGTTGATCTTTATGGGTACTTTATATATCTCACATGTTAATCATTTATCTGTTGCATTGAGTGTAAATCACTTTCAGTTTAGTGTCTTTTAATTTTAGTGCTGTTTCTTTTGTTATAAGAAACTTTTTAATTGGATATCCAATTTTTAAAATGTTAGTTTATTTAGTTTTTGCAATGGAATCATATCATTGAAAACTCCTTTGAGGGTTCAAATCTTGGGGATTCTACCTATATTTTCATAGTTGTATTTTATGTATGTGATCTTATCACAAGGTCTTTATTCACTTTTAATTGACTTTTAAGTTATGAATCACTGTCTTCCGTTCATCATCGATTTGCTCGAGCGGGCCTCAGTAACATCTCCATATGTCCTGTCTTATGATAGTAGAGCCCAAGGGCATCAGCTTGCTCCAGGAACATAAAGAGCCTCAATCCATTCCGGAATGAGGTCTATAATTGTTACTGGTATTTGGCATGTCAAATACGACACGGGTAGCTTGCCAGGCTCTGCCATGTGGGTGGGATACTTTATTATTCAATGCAAACTTCAATATTGACCATTTTAAGACCTTTAATACAGCCATAGGAATTTGTGTTGGGAGTGTGTTAAGTCTATACAGTTTTTCTCTCCCTGTTTGGGAGGTTATAATATGTTATGTTGAGCGAAATTAGCCAGAAGGAGAGAGACAGATACAGAATGACTGCATTTATCTGCATAACATAAATATATAGGTACATATTATGATACCAATATCCAAGATCAAGTGAAACATATATCAGGAGGTCCTGTCAAAGGTGGAAATTATCACAAATGTGTGGGATTCAGAGGCTAGGTAAGACAGAAATGGAACAGTGTGCTGACAATTGTTGAGGGTACTAATGCCAACCTAGAACTGAGCATTAAATAGAGGCAAAAAGATACACATGACAACCCTTTAAAAGTATGTTCTTTAATTCATAGTCTCGAGGGGAAGGAAAAGAGAAAGAGAGAGAAATGGAAAGAAACCAAGAACCTGCCATGGAGCAGGGCTGGGGGAGGGGGGAGGGAACCGGGACGTTGGTGGTGGGAGATGGGCACTGGTGGCGGGATGGGTGCTGCAACACTGTTTGACCAAAACCCAAATATGAACTTTTTAATTGTATATCTTTGTAATTTTAAAAATAAAAAAATTTAAAAAAAAAATAAAAAAAAATAAAAAAAAAGAATTTTACAGGGGAACAAATGTCTAGATATTTTGAGAAACAAAGCATATTTTTAAATACATTTTAAATTTTAATTTTCTTAATGATACACCTTACATAAACACTGTGATTTACAAAGTTTTCATGGCAATTTGTTACAGACATTCAATAAAAAAAAATAACAATTATATTATCACTAAAATATTTAAGGGAGTCAGAGAGATAGTTCAATGGATTGAGTGTATAATTTGCATTCCAGAGATCTGGGCTCCATTCCTGAAACCTGAGTACCACCAGGAATAACCTCTGAGTGCCACCAGAAGTAACCCCCAAATGCTGCCAGGTATGGCTCCAAAACAAGGTAAAAATATTAGTTTTAAAGGCTGTTCTTTATCAAAGGATAAACATTCACTACATAAATGTGTGAAAAAATGAGTCATGAACATTTCCAATTTCTCATTTACTTTTGAAGATATTAAAAGCATATTGATTATATTTTAAATAGAGGAAAATTATGTAGGGTAGTCAGTAGAGTGTTCTATTTTTTATACACAAGAGAGATTTAACTCTCTCTAACAGAAATATCAGATTAATCAAAAAGTCTGTTAGTGAAAATGATAAGAAAAATAGCATCATTTACTATTATTACCAAAAATCTTTTAAAAAATAAATAAATCTCACCAGATCTTTGAGAAATTTCTGATAGCTATTAGATAATAATATTAGATTATTATCTAGTAATCTCAATTGCTAGATAAAGTGTACTCTGACTATAAAAAATGTTCTCAAATAATTCCTTAGAGGAAAATGGTATTAGTTATTCAAATAATAGACTATGCGCATAAAGGGATAGTTATGTGAGTTTTAAAGTCCATTACTTTTGTTTTAACAAAAGATTATTTTTAAAATAATGAGGAGTAAAATAAATATTCAAATTCTTACTTATGCTAGGAGGAATTTTTATAATAGACTATAATCTATGCTCTGTATTGTTGCAGGACTCCTAAGGGCCGCTGCATCTGCTCTGGATTGCCTCCTGCAAATCACTTCGTAGATAAGGGGGTAGTCTAAATGTGGCAGTTTATCTGACCATGTATGCTGTACTAGCTGGTATAAATATTCTCCCATGCTACCACAATCATCATGTGACTAGCTAGATCTTACCAGCATATTAGCCTGGCCACGTAGGACACCTAAGTAATTAGACCAGAGAGAAATGCTGTTTGCTTCCAAGCAAACAAGCATGGCTCCCTGATATACTCAAAGGCAACTAAAATATAAAACTACAATGAAGTAGAAGAGACTTGTGAAGGCTTGGAGAAATATTTAACTGGCATTAATATTAGTCTTTGGTACAGAGACATGCCATCTCAGAAACCCCCTTCTCTACCCTATAAAGGCATTCCCAGGCAGATCTTGGCTCAAAACATTAGCATACTAAAGGGCCTAGGTGAGGTGCAGGGAGGGATTACCTAAGGGCATTTGACCCTCCCTGCTTTCCATAACAGTGGGAGGAAGGTCTGAGCTGCAGGGGTATAAACTAACCGGTTTTCCTCTCCCGCGTGCTTCTTTGTGGGCTCTCCACCCTTCTTGGAAGTCTTGTCTTCTCCTTTTACAAAGCCTTTACACGTGGTGGCTGCCATCCTGGCCTACACGTGGCTGGGGTTCTAGCTTGGAATCCTAAGCACCGGGCTTTTCCTTTTGCTGATTTGTATGCCTGAACCTGTGATAAGTAAAGCCTTTTAAAACTGCATCGGATTCCTGAGTTTTCATCCATTCCTCGCCGGCTTCGGAGGTAGAAGGGAACTTCGCTTCCCGGCACTGTCGGGGGACCCCCGCGGAGCACCCCGCCACTGTATTCCCTGGTACCATTTCCCTGAAGGATGTCTGAGAACTGCTACTTTCAACCCTTTCACTTCTATTCTTTGCATGTATTTTTCAGACATGCTGCAAGTCAGGTTTCCATCCAGTGTGGAGGGCCCAGGGTTATGTTTAATTCTAGTTGACTGGCATATCCTACTTTAGGTGATGGGCCAACCTAAGTTACTACTTAAAAGAAAAAAATAGGGCAATTTGCTTCTTGGTCTAATGTCTTTTACGGATTTCTTACCACTGAATAGGCATTTACTTTGAGGTTGATCTCTAAAGACAACAAATTGTATACTATGATCCAAAAATAGCAAAGCTCTGTGGACTTTTGTTATATTATATTTAGAACTTATTTTCTTCCATGTGATAGTCTCATAAAGAATATACATTTCAATGATGTAACATATTTTGACCACTTGATCACTTGATATCCCTTTACTCAACGATTTGCTCAAGCAGGCACCAGTAATGTTTCCATTTGACCCTATCATGTGCCAGTGTAGCCCAATGGCATCTGTCTGTTTTGGGGGATATTAAGAGCTTCAAACTGTTTGTTTAGGGTCCTGATAAGGAAGTCTGACCATCTTGCAGGTGGGCGACCACATGATCTTTTGGCATCCCGTGGGATCCAATCAGTAACGGCTCTAGTTCACAGTTGTCTCCAGATCACATTATATGACCAGCCCATCTGATTTTTGATGTTCTGGCAGATGAGACAGCGTCCTTAATTTTAGAATAGCGACGGAGGTTGGAACTCCAGATTCCTTCTCTCACTTGAGTGAGGCGTGATATTCCAAGCATGGCTCTTTCGATTCCTCTTTGGGAGACCTGAATGGTATTCTCATCCTGCTTTTGTAAGGCCCAGGTCTCTGAGGCATATGTCAATGCAGGGAGAATGGTGGAGTCAAAGAGGTGTGCCCGTAGCCAGAGGTTTTTTGTTCTTTTGGCTATTGTTTCAATGTTTTTGAAGGCAGTCCATGCCGCTTTTCCTCCTGCTCAACTCAGGTTTTAGGTCGTTCATCATGTTGACTTCTCGATCTCTGAATAGCTGTTGCATTCAGAGATGTTTGTTCCATTGAGAGTGAATAAGGCCTCTGGAACTAGTTCATTTCTCATGAACATAGTTTTTTTGAGATTCAGCTGTAGACCTCTTTCCACGTTCTCGATCAAAGTCAGCCTGCATTTCTGCCACTTGGCTAATGTTTGGTGTTATTAGAACGATGTCATCAGTGAAGCGGTGGTGGTGTAGTTGCCGGTCGTCTATCTTCACTCCCATGGTTTCCATTCTTATTGCTGCATGATGTTTTTGAGGGTGGTGCTGAGGAGTTTTGGTGAAATGGTATCACCCTGCCAAGCCCCTCTTCTGATGTCGGTGATCACTTCCCTGTAGAATGGTGAGATCCTAGTGGTGAAACCGTAATATAGTTCACGAAGGATCTTTATGTATTGGGTTTGAACGCCCTGTTTGGCTAGGGCTTCTATGACTGCTTCAGTCATATGTACTAAAATGACTGTCTGTACATATTTTGATATTGATCTAAATTCTTCTGTTACTTAAAATTACCTAATGAAAATACGTAAGCTGTTTCATGACATTCTGAAATTTTATTAAGTAGATATAAATATTTATATTTTGTTATAGAAATTATAGACAACTTTGAAAGACGGTTGCTTACAGAAAATTCTCAGTGACTTAATCCTTTTGTCAGGTAAAAATTTAAGCAAGAAATTATATATAAAAATGGTAACATTCACAAAATGTCCCTTAATTTTGCATAATACAAAATCTTTCATATTATACTAGTCAGATTTTTATATGTATAACTTTAGTTTAAATTTATATTTCCTCTTCTACATTAAGAACAATATCGGCCTGAAGCAGTCATAAGAAATGATAGAGGAAACAAAAAACCAAGATAGATACAGATTATAAAAGTATAATTGCTAAAGAAGTTAGTTTCATGATATGGACAAAACACATGTAAATATTTCGTGAGTACTAGATCTGGGGAATACAGATAAATTCTCTAAACATAATATTTGAGGATCCAGAGAAAACAGAAGTTGAACCATTGTTCCCATTCCTAAAGGAGACAAATTCCACAAATAATTAACCTAAAGTTTATATATGTGTTTGGGACATGGATCATAATATGCAATAAATCTTACAAAATGGAAAAGAGTATAGAGCAAACTAGCATAAGTGCATTATATAAAATGTATCATTCTCGCCATAGCAATCAGAGAAGAAAAGGACATTAAGGGCACCCAGATAGGCAAGGGAAGAAATCAAGCTATCATTATTTGCAGATGACATGATATTATACCTAGAGAACCCTAAACTCTCGACCCAAAAACTCTTAGAAACAATAGATAGGTATAGTAGAGTGGCAGGGTACAAAATCAATACCCAAAAGTCAGTGGCTTTCCTATACACAAATAACGAAAGAGAAGAAAGGGATATTAAGAAATCGATTCCATTCACAATTGTGCCACAGAAAATCAAATACCTAGGAATCAGCTTAACCAAGTGTGTAAAGGACCTATACAAAGAGAACTACAAGACACTGCTTCAAGAAATAAAAGAGGACACGAGGAAATGGAAACACATTCCCTGCTCCTGGATGGGGAGAATTAACATTGTCAAAATGGTAATACTCCCTAGAGCTTTGTACAGATTCAATGCGGTTCCTATAAGGATTCCCATGACATTCTTTAAAGAAATTGACCAAACACTTCTGAAATTCGTATGGAATAACAAACCCCCAAGGATAGCTAAAGCAATCCTTGGGAAGAAGAAGATGGGAGGCATCACCTTTCCCAACCTCAAACTGTACTACAAAGCAGCAGTAATTAAAACAGTGTGGTACTGGAATAAAAACAGACCTGTGGACCTATGGAATAGAGTTGAGTATCCTGACACCCACCCTCAAAGACATGATCAGTTAATCTTTGATAAAGGTGCAAAGAGTCCAAACTGGAGTAAGGAAAGCCTCTTCAACAAGTGGTGCTGGGAAAACTGGACAGCTACATGCAAAAAAATGAATTTGGACCTGTGTCTAACACCTTGCACAAAAAATCAGATCAAAATGGATTAAAGATCTCAATATCAGACCTGAATCCATAAAGTACGTTGAAGAAAATATAGGAAAAACCCTCCACAACATCGATGCTAAAGACATCTTCAAAGGTGAAACACCATTAACAAAGCAACTAGAAGAAAATATAAATATATGGGACTACATGAAACTGAAGAGCTTCTGCACCTCGAAAGAAACAGTGACCAAGATAGAAAGACAGTCGACAGAATGGGAAAGAATATTCACCCACTACCCATCTGATAAGGGGTTAATATCCAGGATATATCAGGCACTGGTACAAATACATAAGAAAAAAAAACAGCCAACCCCATTAGAAAATGGGGAGAGGAGATGAACAGAAACTTTGACAAGGAAGAAATCCGAATGGCCAAAAGGCATATGAGAAAATGCTCATCATCACTAATCATCAGAGAGATGCAAATCAAAACAACAATGAGATATCACCTCACACCACAGAGAATGGCCCATATCCAAAAGGGTAAAAGCAACAAGTGCTGGCGTGGATGTGGGGGAAAAGGGGACTCTCATACACTGTTGGTGGGAATGTCGACTTGTACAACCTTTCTGGAAAACAATATGGACATTCCTCCAAAGACTAGAAATTGAGCTCCCCTTTGACCCAGCTATACCGCTCTTGGGAATATACCCCGGAAAGCCAAAAACACACAGCAGAAACACAATCCGCACTTTTATTTTCATAGCAGCACTATTCACAATAGCCAGAACCTGGAAACAACCAGTATGCCCGAGAACTGATGACTGGATAAAGAGACTGTGGTACATCTACACAATGGAATACTATGCAGCTGTCAGAAAAAATGAAGTTATGAAATTTTGCTATAAATGGATGGATATGGAAAGAATAATGTTGAGTGAAATTAGTCAGAAGGAAAGAGAGAGACATAGAATGACTGCATTTATTTGCATGACATAAATATACTAGGTGATCTTACCGAAAGTGGAAATTACCACAAGCGTGTGGGAGTCAGAGGTTGGTTTAGATAGAGAAGGGAACATGTGTGAATAAATGTCTAAAGTTCTGATGCTAACATAGAACTGAGCATTAAATACAGACAAAAAATGCAAATGATGGCTTCTAAGTGTACGTAGTGCACTTAGAAGTGTACAATGTGTGGGAGAAGGAGGAGAGAGAGAGGGAGAGGAGAGGAGATAAAGAACCTGCCATTTAGGCAGGATGTGGGAGGGGGGGAGGGAATTGGGGACATGGGTGGTGGCTGGGGGGCAGTGGTGGAGGGCGGGTGCTGGAACACTGTGTGACCAAACCCCCCAAGCGTGAACAGCATTGTAATTGTATATCTCGCGGTGGTATAATAAAATGTTAAAAAAAAAAGATACACATGACAACCCTTTAATGTATGTTCTGTAATCCATAGTCTGGAAGGGAAGGAAAAGAGAAAGAGAGAGAAAGGGAAAGAAATAAAGAACCTGCCATGGAGGAGGGCTGGGGGAGGGGGAGGGAACCGGGGATGTTTGTGGTGGGAGATGGGCACTGGTGGCGGGATGGGTGCTGGAACACTGTATGACCAAAACCCAAATATGAACTTTTTAATTGTATATCTTTGTAATTGTAAAAATAAAAAATTAAAAAAAATAATAATAAAATAAAATGTATCATTTATAAAATGTAAACCATGGGCATACCATGTTTATAAAAATGTACTAATAATATTTTATTACATTTTATCATGCATCAAGACAGAAAATCATACATTGAAGGATTGTGTTTAAAATTTGTTAACAGTCATTAAGAAAAATTCAGTGATGATCTAAAGGGGATTCCATGAGTGTCTATCAAATTTTATTCAGCAATGAAATTATTGTGAAATGAATAAGGAATCTCCAAAAATCAGTGATACAAGAACTGAACACTAAAAAGAGGTAGACATTATAACCTTTCAGTATCTGTATTGCAAACAATGATATCCAAAGAGAGCAAGAGTGTGTGTGAGAGAGAGTGAGAGAGAAAAGTGAGAGAGAAAAGAAAGTGCTGTAAAGGTAAAGGAAGGCTGGCACAGGGTGGGGTGGGGTTGGGGAGTTATGACTGGAGTGAAACAGATATTGTTAGTAAGAAATGTACATTGGTGAAGGAACGTTGATGGAATATTTTATGACTGAAACCCAATGATGAATAACTATATATCACGGTGATTCCACGAAAACATTTTTAAAATATTATCCCTAAGTGCCTAAGCTAAGCAGATAGCAAATGCCCATGTGATAAACAGAAAGTAAAAGATCTCAATTGGTTTAAGGACTGAGCCAAATCAAATAAAAATGTAACTTTAAATAAAGAGCCTTTCACACTAATTGAAGAAGAACATTGTTTCAGGAGTAAAGAAAGGAAGATTACAGAACAGGGAAGAAAAATATGACTGCCATGATAAAATACCAACTGCATAGCTTACAACAGAGGTAATTTTCCTCTCATTAATCTGCAAGCCAGAATTGATATTAAAGGGTCAACAGAGCCATGCTCTCTCTGACCGGTTTATGAAACAATGCTCCTTTCTTCTAGCTTCTTAAATTTGCCAAACATTTTTTAATAAGATCTCCTTCTAAGGTACTAGCACTACTTGAACATGTTTGGGGGAAGAACACAATATGAAATAACAGGAGCATGCCTGATATGGAACCGACTGCCTGGTATGAATGCATAGACCAGGGGCTGAGAGACCAGAGAGATAGTACAGTGGGTAGAGCAATTGCCTTGCACGCAATTGATCCAGGTTTGACCCCTGGCATTTCATATGGTCTCTTGAGATCATTGCAAGGGATAATTCCCAAGTAACGAGTAAGGAGTAACTTCAGTATCTCTGGATGTGCCCAAAAATGAGAGCGAGAGAATGAGAGAGAGAGAGAGAGAGAGAGAGAGAGAGAGAGAGAGAGAGAGAGAGAGCTTTGCCTGCCTCTCTGGTCAGAATAGAATTTACCTGGATAAATGCAGTGTGTTCTGGGCCTTTAATGGTCACATTCTGGGCCTTTAATTAACAAACCATTGGGATGTTGAAGAAACTTAAAACCAAATTAAAGGAGGGTAGTTAGGAGGAAATGGTAATATTAATATTTGGTCCAAGGAAGAAAAGACATTTTCTCTTGGAGAAATGAAAGCTGCTTTCAAATACATGATCAGCTGGTTGCAAGTAGAACTAGAGTTGTTTGTTATTGCTGTAAGGTCAGAATAAAATTATTGAGAAACATTGATTCAATCTCGGATAAAAAAAGAAGAGCCTAAAACAGAGCATGTCCAGAGGCAGTTAGGAATTTCTTTTGAAAAACTAAATTGCCTTACCTTTAGGTGTCTTCAAGCAAAATTTTAACACAGAGTGGAGGTTATTTTAAAGGGAAGACAAGCAGTGGAAATTAACTTGGCTCAAGAGTCGTTCTCACTTGATATTTAAAAATTCTTAAAAGAAATTATTTTATGAAGAATATTAATACTCAAAGTAACTCTTAACATCTTTGAAGATAAGAATATGTTAAGCTAAATTTAGGATTAGTTTCTATCGTAAATTTAATGGAAGGGAATATATGAGACTGACTATATTTTAATCACACGAAGAATACATGATCTAAATAACAAAATATATTAAGTAAAAAACATAAAAATATATTTTATGTATCCAGTAAGAAATACTAAAGAATCAAAGAAAGATAAGGGAAAGGAATTTAGAAACAAAATTAGCTCTTTAACTTTTAGAGAAAAGTGTGAAAGATGAACTAGACTAACAATAAAATTTAAATGAAGAGTAATACTACCCCCCCCCCACTGCTAAGGAAAACAGAGAAAATGGAAAATACATTAACTACCAGTGAACCAAACTGATAAACAAAGAGATTTAGGGATAAGAGATCAGTGAAGACTAGCTAGTGTAGAAAATCACCTTGTAGCAACAAGGGTACCAAGTTTGAAGTAAGTCTGAAGTCCAATTGGTGTCAGCTCAACCACCAACCAATTGAGCAAGTTCACACAAAACACTCCTCTGCTTCTTAGTTTGCTGTGTTATTTTTTTAAAAAGCAAGAAAATAAAATAATGTGATAACAATTGTCTGCATTTATAAAGCTGTGACTCTAGAGAATATCCACTGAGAGAGAGTGAGAAACACTCTAACATGATAATAGTATAAAATAGTTCAATTTTAAAATGCCCAAAGGAAGAATGCCAATGTAACTACTGAGAAGACTTGAACTCAAGGAACATTGTAAGCATAGAAACTCTGTTATTTACAGTATTGTAAATCACAGTGCCTCAATAACAACTGAAAAACAAAGAGAAAAAAGGAATTTGCTGACTGAAAACAAAAGTAGTGGACTAAAACAATTATAATAGGCACTATAAATGGAGTTGTGCTAATGATCCAAAAGTCTAGAAATAAAGATTGAGTTTGTGAAAAATTAAAGATCATTAAGTTTTTAATTTACTGTATTATATGATAAATGAGGTGTTGGTTTTTGTGTTACCATTTTAATTATTAGACTTTTATAATAGGTTATTACAAACAGTAAATGTACTCATACCTAGCACATTTCTTGGTAAGATTTGATATGCAGAATATCTAAACCTAACCATGAGAATTTCTGCCCCTCAAGGTGTTGCAGGTGTGACTGCGGTGCCCGGCTGTGTCGGCATGTGGAAGATAGGCTTGTCTACGTCCAGGGCTCTGACCTGTGGGCCCTGGATGATTGATGGTCTGACATAAAAAAATACTGGGTCCACTGGGCCCCTGGGATAAACCCAGAGCCACAGCAGTCTGGCAAGCTACCCGTGGTGTATTCAATATGTCAAAACATAACAATAATGGACCTGATTCCCAACGAATGGAGATATTGCTGGTGCCCACTCAAGCAAATCGATGAACAACAGGATGACAAGTGACAAGTGACAAGAGAATTGGCTTTTAAGTCCAAGATTAAGATTTCGGGTATAGGGGCTGGAGCGATAGCACTGCTGGTAGGGCGTTTGCCTTGCACGTGGCTGACCAAGCCGGGTTTGACTCCCAGCATCCCATATGGTTTCCCCGAGCACCTCCAGGAGTAATTCCTGAGTGCAGAGTCAGGAGTAAACCCTGAATATTGACGGGTGTGACCCAAAAAGAAAAAAAAAAGATTTTGGTTATTAAGAATCTTTTCTACAATAACAATTTCACCAAAATTCTTACGTATATTCAATTCAACAATGTTTAATAATTATTATAAGCATTACCAGTTTTTAACTCAACGCAAATCATATGTGAAGTAAAATATAATTATTATAACACATTATCAATGTAATAAAACAAAAGATCCATAATATATTAAACTAATTAAAGAGCAATAATGACTGCATAAGTTTTGAAGGATAAATAGGAGTAAATCAGGCAAAATTGAGAGTCATTATAAGCAGAATGTTCAAAGATTTGGAGACAAAAAATAATATTAGAAATTTGAGAAGTTACATTTGGTTAACTATTTCTGAAACTAGGTGCAAAGAGTAGAAGATAGTAAGAGTTTAGGCAAATTAACTGATTAAATAGTATATAACAAAGCCTTTCTGGGCCATTCTAGTAGCAAAGGGTTATTTGTATGAAGAATGAAATGTCTCCTAGAGATTTCGAATATTTTTCTCATTATACTTCATTTTAATGGGCCGAAAAATTCTGTGACAGATAAAACTTCTGGATAAGATTTATCCATTAAAATTATTTGTTTTTCCCCTTAGAATACTAAAACAAATCTGAAAGGACATATGCACAGCCATGTTCATTGCAACATTGTTTATAGCAGCCAAGATCTGGAAACAAGTGCTCAGTAACTGATGAGTGGATAAAAGCATCGTGGTATATAAACACATTGAATGCTATTTAACTATGAGAAAAGATGAAATCTTTCAGTTTGCTGCAACTTGATGGAATTGGGGGAGGCTTGCTAATGAACTAAGTCAGAGAGACAAAGACAAACACCAGATGATCTCAATCCTGTGGAGCATAAAGAAACAAAGCAAGGGTTTTGACAATTCTCTATTAAATGAGCCCTAAATACTAGCAATCTGACTGTGATCTGAGGATATGTGTGTGCTAAGGGAATAATGGTAGAGAGACCCAGATGCTCTGGTGATGGGCATGGGGTAAGAGCAATGCAAGTATAAAAATAATATCATACTATTGTGAAAAAAACAATAGCAGTAAATGAAATATTTTTTGAAAGAATTTTTTTAAACACACCAAAAAACCCACATTTTTAACACACATACACACACACAACACACACACACAAACACTCATGGGGCTGGAAAGATAGTACAGTGCATCAGGGACTTGTGTTGCATATGGCCAACTCTGGTTCAATCCATTTTTACCTCATAGCCCACGAGGGGTTGATCTGAGTGCGGAGTCAGAATTAAGCCCTGAGCTCCTCAGGGTATGATACACACACACACACACACACACACACACACACACACACACACACAGAGTCCACCAAGCATTTCTTTTCTTCCTAAAGATTTTTAGAGTGCATTGTTATTATTAACCAGTTTTTGTTAATTATATAAAATTAAGTGGTAATTGAAGACAATAGGCAAATTAACTGATTAAACAGTATCTAACAAAGCTCTGACACTGTTCATACATCATTGCTCAAGATGAGGGAAGCAGATCTGAGATAATATTTACTTAGCATTCAGAACTGTCTGCACAGACTTGGTTGCCTTGCCAGCCACAGCTGCCTTCTTGTGCACTACTTTGATGATCCCCTTAGCAGCCATCCTCACGACATGAACAGCAAAAGGATTCAGAGTTTTGTCAGAAAAGCTCTCAGCACACAGGGGCATACCAGGAACCCTAAGATTTTGAATATTTAAATGACCGACTCAAACGGGCATTTCATAGAAATGATTCCAAACTGTGGAACAGAAGGGTCTAAGAGCTAGAGGGAAAAAATTGAGAAGCGTGGACGTAGGAAGGAATTGAATTAATGCTGTGACCTAATAAATGGCACAGTATGTTTTAGAAATGAAGTCGTTGGGAGTTTGGGTGATAATTGAGACATTTCTGAGCTGCTATACAGCCCGTCACCGAGAGGAACGAAAGGAAAAATGGGCTTTCAATTGACGATTATTGAATTTGAGATTCAAAAAAAAAAAAAAAAAGAAGAAAGCTTATTTGTAGATAATAAAAAATAAACATTTAGGTATTTTTCTTTTTTTTCATTTTTTTATTTTTATTTTTTTAAATTTTTTATTATACCACCGTGAGATATACAGTTACTAAAGTGTTCATATTCGGGTTTCAGTCATACAGTGTTCCAGCACCCATCCCTCCACCAATGCCCATTTCCCTCCACCAATGTCCCATGATTTCCCCGCCTCCCCAACCTGCGTCTATGGCAGGCAGTTTTCACCTCTCTCTCTCTCTTTTCTCTCTCTCTCCCTCTCTCTCTCTCTTCCCTCCCCTCTCTCTCTCTCTCTCTCCCTCCTTTTACACACTGTGGCTTGCAATATATAAAGTTAGAGGTTATATGTATGTCCTTTTGCCTACTTTCAATGCTCAGTTCTACACTGGTATTATCATTTACATTATTAGTACACTGTTCCTTTCTCTGTATTGCCTAACCTCTGATTCCACACATTTACAGTAAGTTCTACCCACTGATAAGACCTCCTGATCGAAGTTGTGTCTGGCCTTGGATATTGGCATCATGCTATTTTGTTTATATCCCACAAATAAATGCAGTCAGTCTATATCTGTCCTTTTCCTTCTGCTAATTTCACTCAGTATGATCCTCTACATTTCCATCCATTTATAGGCAAATTTATAACTTTGTTTTTCTAACAGCTGCATAGTATTCCATTGTGTAGATGTACGAGAGTTTCTTTATCCATTCATCAGTTCTTGGGCACTCTGGTTGTTTCCAGATTCTGACTATTGTAAATAGTGTTGCTATGAAAATAAAAGTGCAGATGGTGTTGCTGCTGTGTGTTTTTGGCTTCCCAGGGTATATCCCCAGGAGTGGTATGGCTGGGTGAAATGGGAGCTATATTTCTAGTCTTTGGAGGAATGTCCATATTCTTTTCCAAAAAGGCTGTACCGTTGACATTACCACCAACAATGGATGAGAGTCCCCTTTTCCCCATATCCATGCCAGAACTTGTTGTTGTTGCTCTTTTGGTTATGCACCAGCTTCTGCGGTGTGAGATGATATCTCATTGTTGTTTTGATTTGCATCTCTCTTATGATTAGTGATGATAAGAATTTCTTCATATGCCTTTTGGTCATTGAATTTCTTAATTTTTAGAAGTTTCTGTTCATTTCTTCTCTCCATATTATTTTTAAATATTTTATTATAGACCGTGAGATATACAATTACAAAGATGTTCATGTTCGGGTTTCCATCATACAGTGTTCCAGCACCCATCACCCATCAGTGCCCATTTCCCAACATCAATAATGCCAATTCCTTCCCCTCCCCTAGCCTGCCTCTGTGGCAGGCTCTTCATCTCTTCTCTCTCTCTCTTCTCTTTTCTCTCTCTCTCCTCTTACACATTGTGCACTGCAATATATATGTTTAGAGTTTATCCAGTGTATCTTTTTGCCTATATTCAATGCTCAGTTCTAGGCTGGTTTTATCATTTTTGATGATTATTAGCACACTGTTCCCTTCTCTGTCTTACCTAACCTCTGACTCCCACACACTTGTGGTATATTCCACCTTTGATAAGACCTCTGAATCATGTTTTTCCTGACCTTGGATATTGGCATCATAATATATATGTATGTATATATATGCATATATATATATATATATATTTATGTCATGCAAACAAATGCAGTCATTCTATATCTGTCTTTTTACTTCTGGCTAATTTCACTCAACATGAGCCTTTCCATGTCCATCCACTTATAGGCAAATTTCATAACTTTATTTTGCCTAACAGATGCATAATATTGCATTGTGTAGATGTACGAAAAATTCTTTATCCAGTCATCAGTTCTTGGGTACTCTGGTTGTTTTCAGATTCTGGCTATTGTGAATAGTGATACTATGAAAATAAAAGTGTAGATGGTGTTGCTGCTGTGTGTTTTGGGCTTCCCAGGGTATATTCCCAGGAGTGGCATTGCTGGGTCAAACTGGAGCTCAATTTCCAGTCTTTGGAGGAATGTGCATATTGTTTTCCAAAAAGGCTGTACCAGTCCACATTCCCACCAACAATGGATGAGAGTCCCTTTTTCCTCACATCCATGCCAGCATTTGTTGTTCCTTGCCTTTTTCGACATGTGCCAGCCTCTGTGATCATATCAATAGATGCAGAGAAAGCTTTTGACAAGATCCAACACCCATTAAAGATTAACCCCTCCCCCAAAACAGGAATTGAAGGAACCTTCCTCAATATAGTCAAAACCATCTACCAAAAGCCCACAGCGAGCATCATCCTCAATGCAGCAAAACTGAAAGCCTTCCCCCTAAGATCGGGGACAAGACAAGGTTGCCCACTCTCACCATTTCTATTCAATATAGTGCTGGAACTACTTGCCATAGAAATCAGAGAGGAAAAGGACATTAAGGACATCCAGATAGGCGAGGAAGAAGTCAAGCTATCACTATTTGCAGATGACATATATTATACCTAGAGAACCCTACACTCTCAACCAAAAATCTCCTAGAAATAATAGATAACTACAGGTGAGTGTCAGGGTACAAAATCAATTCCCAAACATTAGTGACTTTTCTATATTCAAATAATTAAAGAGAAGAAATACATTAAGAAAAAGATCCCATTCACAATTGTGCCACAGAAAATCAAATACCTAGGAATCAGCTTAATGAAGAGTGTAAAGGACCTGTACAAAGAAAACTACAAAACACTATTTCAAGAAATAAAAGAGGACATGAGGAAATGGAAACACATTCCCTGCTCATGGATTGGGAGAATTAACATTGTCAAAATGGCACTACTCCCTAGAGCTTTATACAGATTCAATGCCATCCCTATAAGGATACCCATGACATTCTTCAAAGAAATTGACCAAACACTCCTGAAATTTTGGAACAATAAACCCCCAAGAATAGCTAAAGCAATCCTTCGGATAAAGAGGAATGGGACACATCACCCTTCCCAACTTCAAACTGTACTACAAAGCGGTAGTAGTTAAAACAGTATGGTTTTGGAATAAAACCAGATCTGTGGACCTATGGAATAGAGTGAAATATCCTGACAGCCATCCTAAAATACATAACCATTTAGTCTTTGATACAGGATAAAACATACCAAATGGAGCAAGCCTCTTCAACAAGTGGTGCTGGGAAAACTGGACAGCTATACACAAAAAAATGAATCTGAACCTCTGTCTAACACTATGCACAAAAATCAGATCAAAATGCATTAAAGATCTCAATATCAGACTTGAATCCATAAAGTACATTGAAGAAAATATAGGAAAAACCCTCCACGACATTGAAGCTAAAGGCATCTTCAAAGGTGAAACATCACTAACAAAGCAACTAGAAGAAAAGATAAACATATGGGACTACATGAAACTAAAAAAGCTTCTGCATCTCAAAAGAAACAGTGACTAAGATAAAAAGGCAGTCCACAGAATGGGAAAGAATATTCACCCAATACCCATCTGATAAGGGGTTAATATCCAGCATATATTAGGAACTCGTAGAACTTTACAAGAAGAAAACAGCCAACCCCAACAAAAAATGAGGAGTAGAAATGAACAGAAACTTCGACAAGGAAGAAATTTGAATGGCCAAAAAGGCATATGAAAAAATGCTTATCTCTAATCATCAGAGAGATGCAAATCAAAACAAAGAGAAATCATCTAAACATTTAGTTATTTTTCATGATTTCCCATTTACTTAATTTTATTTTAGGTGCCACGATTTGCAATACTGATAATGGCAGGATTTCACACATTAAATATTCTAACACTACACCCACCACCAGAAGTCCAGCTTCTTTCCATTTTCCCAGTGCCTCCCTTTATGTTCCAAAGAGCTTTGAAAAAACTAAGCTATGCTTTTCATCAATAGTATAATCAAGTACTACATAATGCTCCAAGGAACTTATTACAGTTTCTAAAACAATACCTTCCCTAATTCTATAAAAGGTATATTCAAATCAAATACCAATTGCTTTGTCAACAAGAAGTGAGTGTGTCAAGCATGAATTATCAAAGTTTAAAGAATGGGACTACGAAAGAGAAGTATTAAGCAATGTTGTTTTCTAAGATTCAAAGACTGGAACTGAAATAAAGTGAATTTTCTCATCTGTACATCACTTAAGATTGACGACCCCAGTATAACAATATCTGGCCTTTGCTAGATGCTAAGTTATCTATCTATCTTGCTCTAGGTAGTGATTTCCATATAGTAGGATGAGAGATATGGTAACAGTTGCTGAGAGTAGGAACTGTGAGCTGTACTTGCTTTCCCTTCAGCAACATAGAGCCAGACACATAGGAATGTGGTTGATTAAAAAACTCTAATTAACTGCTTGCAACAGGACATATGGAGATGTTTCTGGTGCCCGCTCCAGCAAATCAATGAACAATGGGAAGACAGTGATACAGTGACACAGTGAACTGATAGGGGCATGTTGTGTTTAAAGGCCAGAGAGTTGCTGCAATGTGTGTCAATAAGACCTATGAGAAAAACAGACTGTGCTAATGATATTTCCAAAAGTCACACTGGCAGGCAGACAGACACACATTTGGGTAGCAATATCCAATCCAAAATTGTCTTGCATAATTAGTAAATTTGATTTTCTTGAGAAAGGACATTTTCCATGAAGGACTTGCTTGAAGTTGGACTTTCACTGCCAGGTCTCCTGAGGGACTTTTCCCCCAGCTCTCTCTTGTTATCTCTGACTCATCTCTCAAAATTTAAGGGAAAACATTTTATGGAGAGAACATATCAGGGCCAAGATGAAACTTGTTTGACGTCTCTGAATATCCTCTATGTTGAGGATGTTCAGAATTTTGCTAAGTGTGATGACTTTACCACCTCTGGGCTCCATCTTGGAGACAGGAAGAGATGCTGTGCCCTAGAGGAGGAGAGGCAGATCAAGGTGCAGAGAAAATGCTACATAATAACCCTGTTAATCTTGGGGGTGAGTAATGAGTTTGAGTAAGCCTTGGTAGAGGAAGTTGGGGATAAAGTTCTCAACAATGCAGAGTGGGGGTGGAGAGTCAGGAGTGAAAAGAGGAAGGGAAGATTATCTGAACACTTTAAAACTAGACAGTTTGAAAAAGCCTGGGTGGCCTTCTTAAACTACTGCAAAAATAAACCCTGATGGTGGAAACAAATTGGCTAATGATGGCTACAAATATCATCCAGAAGAACAGGCTTTGTCTGCTTTGGCCTTGTGGATGAAAAGCATTTGGAGAAAACAAGTTGGCCTTCTGATGCTACAGCAGTAAAATATGTCATTATCTTTGACTCCTTGTTCCAACTGCTTATTTTAATCTTTCAAAATCTTTGCACTTCCCTATTGGCACTTCAGGATTAAATTGATCAAAGCATGGGTGGTTGGGATAGAGATGCTGATAGCAATTCCTTTTGTCTGCTTTTTAAAATATGACCCCCACTGCTAACCAGTGGCCTCTGCTTCATACTTGTGAGCAGGAAGTTCTTGGAATCTCATTTCAATCTGTCAGTTACCTCCGTGGTTCTCTCAACTAAGTGCACATTGAGAACCATAGCTGTGTTTGACAGGTGACGTTGGCGGAAGACTGACTTTATGGCTCCACGGACTATTTAATATAGTCTGCCTTGGTCTTGCACAACCCATCACCAGGGTTCACACGATTTTGGCACTGCATAAATTATATAGAAGAAAAATAGCAAAGTTATTCTTTAGGGGTCTGAGATTTGCAGATTTTTTTGGTAAAAATATTTCACTGTTCTATAACCAGTTTCCTAGGGCCCGATTTTATTTTAATTACATATCTGCATCTTTAATTTTTTTTCTTCTTGCAAACCTGAGCAGTAAAAGTACCACATACAAAAAGAAACCACATTCTTGGCTGAAACTCCCTGAAATAGTATCTATATGTTTCTTTGAATTAATGTTGATGACTTCCAGATAACGAAGTAAAAAGGTCAGAAGGGAAGAAAGACAGGTGGGGAAAGGGGGGCGGGGAAAGTGAGACTGGGAGAAAGACAGAGGATTGTTCTGAGTAACTGGGTGCTTTCTGCAGGGCCTGATGGCCTTTGAGCAAGACGGGTTCTAGGAGAAAAAATTTTTGTTTTCTGGTCAACATCCAGTCAAAATATAAAAAAAGATTCTGGCATCATATTTTCAAGTCACAGTAAGATTAATTTTCTTCTTTGTGACCAGGATTCTAATTATGGGATGAAAAGCTATAGCACTTGAGTTTGATTTTATATATGGATATGTTTGTCATATATGCAAATACTTATATGCCTTATATACATATTTCCATTTGTATATATGTGCATACATAGAAGCCCAATTGTGTATAAATTGTGTATATGCACAATTTGCTTTTATACTATTTTTGTTAGATTTAAATCTTAATTCCTTAAAGTCAAGTATTTAAAATATAATGGTAAGTGGAGGTGACTTAAAGAGCTAGAGCACATGCTTTGCCTGTGGAAACCAAGGGTTCCACCGCCAGCATTGAATGGCCTTCTGGTGCTCCTGGAAGTGATCCTGGGCACCTCAAGGTGTGCACCCCACAATAAGAAACCTAACAAAATATTCTTGTTTAATAACAAAAATTTTAATACAGAAGAGTGTTTCAATATATCTCTGTTAGAAAAGTGAATTTACAGTTAAGTTCAGAAATGGTATTTTATCACAGCAAAATCCTTGGTAAACTTCTATCCACAGAAGATTGCTTGCAGAGACAACTATAGGAAATCCAAAAGATGAAAGATCTCCATAGAAAATCCAGACCCCATAGCGTAGGTTTTAGTAACCCTTTATCTTCCCAAGTGGCTCTGGGATAACATAGAGATTCGAGCTGTGACATTGTTGTGCCTCTGGAGAGATGCCATTTCTAAGTGATAGGCATGGTCCTTCCACAAGAGACAGCCTGTGTCTCCCAGACCACCACAATTATGCCTCGCCTCTCCTAGCCTCTACCCACAGCATGGGTCAAGATGCCACTACCCACTTAGAGCACTCTCTTGTTTAGAGTCCCAAGGGGGTAGTTCAATACCACATATGTGAATTTGGGGGAAGTGTACTAAGGAAAAAGACACCGGTATGATACAGAAATAGTACAACAGTAAAACCTAATATAAAGTCGGTATTTTTCGGAGTTCTATATAAGTGAATGTTCCGGGAAAGAAAAAATTGATGTGTTTAAGTATCAAAATATGTTTAAATATAATTCATTCTATGAAGTAAGATCTAAAATGCTGTTTACACTTGTTCACATTCTTAGTTCCAAACATAATTTTACAATTAGTAAAATGTCACTACATTCTTTTTGTTGTTTAAAAGCATCTCTCATCTAATATGTGTTTTATTTTCATGATACTCCGAACCTTTGCTGAAATAGGCTAGTGCCTAGTCTTCTTTACAATGTTCCATTTCGTGCTCGCCACCTAAATTTATTTGGGCATATTTGTCAATTGAATGATGGACTATGGTCCTGTTTCCACAATCTGAGCTTTCCTGAATCTACTCCAGGGCACAAGCCCCTTGGATCTCTCATTTCACTCAATTGCCCAAATAATTTCCCAATTTAGATGCCTTATCTTTGTTTTATATTTAAATTTGTCACTTTGTCTTTTATTATAATTATTTGCATATTTATGTTATGTGACTATAACTTATTGAGAACAATAGCCATAATTTATATACATTAGTTTACTTTGTGCTTTGATACAGTGATTAGGCTAATAGTACAGTGGGCAGGGCATTGCCTTGCATGTGGTTGACCTGGGTCAGATCCCTGGTACAACAAATGGTTCCCTGAGCCGACCAGGGTTCTCCCTGAGCAGAGAGCAAGGAGTAAGCCCTGAGCACGTACAGGTGTGACCCAAAAAAAACAAACAAAAAATTAAAAATGAAACAGTGATTATCAAAAATTATATATATGTATACACACACATGGTTGTAAGGCCACATTTGACTATGTTCAGCATTTGCCACTAGCCGTGAATACAGGGTATCATTCCTGATTGTGTTCACATTACCATTGTGCTACCAAGAATTGAATAGTGGTCAGCAAGGCACGCATAGTAAAGCTTCCTGTACTATATCTCTAGCACACAAAAGTGATATATTTACCTAAAAAGAAAATCACTTTCAAGACTTTTAATTGAAAGAGTTTGCAATAACTGTCCTGGCTGATCAAAACTGAAATTGATATTCATGTAGCATGAATAACTCCATGTGTCTCATAAACCTAACCTAACCCTGCTTCCACTTCAGACTTTTTTTTTTGGGGGGGGGGTCACACCCAGTGATGCTCAGGGCTTGCTCCTGGTGGTGCTTGGGGACAATATGGGAGGCCTGGGATAGAACCTGGGTCAGAAACATGCAAGGCAAACACCCTACCCACTGTGCCATCACTTCAGCCCCCACTTCAGTCTTTTTATTCTACAACAATTGATCTACATGTAAGAACTCTGACAATATCCTTGAAAAGAAAAAAAATCACTCTCTGTCCAAAATTTGAATGTTCTAGTGAACTAGAATCTGCTTATAGATATTCTAGTTCTAGTGACTGGAATCTGCTTATAGGACTAGAATCTGCTTATAGAGACTACTCAATAAACAAAATAAATTCTGTGACATCTAATCTAATTTACATTTTTCTGACTTGTTTTAACAAAGTATGTTACTCTCATCTTAGAGCAGACTTTAGTCTTCATCCTCTGGAGTAAGTGTATTAGTGAGTGCAAAGATCTGCATGGAACTGGACTGGAAATCTAGGAGAGGTGCTGCTTACTGTAGCACTTCCCATGATAGCCATTACATGTGGATTCTTCAGCCTTTGTCTCACATTACAGAAAAAGGCACAAGCAGAAAAGGATTCCCAGTTTAAAAACAAGGACAATACTGGGGAATCTCAAGCTGAAATATTCTACCTGAAATAATAAGAGAGTTATCATTGGTTCACACAGATCATAAACTCATGGAAGATACATTTTAACATGTTTTATAAATATATATTAATGCTTGCATGAAATGGAGCTTCTATATTAAAAGAGAGTAATCATTGACGATACAATTTCATTTTATTGTTTAAATATTACATAATTTTGCCTAAGGGTAGGTTTGAAACCATTTGAATGGGGAATGATTGATCATGCTAGTAAAACTGAATTCTTATAAAAAGAACTCTTTTGCTTAAGATGATAGTATTTTAGTAAATCCTAATAGAAAAGATTTTAAGTTAAGGAATGTCTGAACTAATATTATATGTTCATGAGTGAATTTCAAGTGCTATAAATTGTTACTAATTTAGATTAATAGCCAAACTAGTTAAAGTCCAGGACAGTATCCTCACTTGTACTAAGGTAGACACTATTAAATTTTTTTTTGGTATTCCTAAAGTTTATTCCTAAAAAATGGTCAAATCTGTTGTCCTAGGCAATGTGGTATCAATCCATTCACATCTAGAGTCACTGTAGATTTTAAAAATCTAGAGTGTTCCACACTACCTCACAGAGATATGTCATCATATATAGTTCCCTATTTTGGACTCACATCATAGTTTTTTAATTACAGTCAGAAAATTACAATTCATGTGTTGAATGATTAAAATCTGATGGTACCGACATAAATGCATAACGGCTTTGAAAATATTTGCTTTTCTTTGAATGCAGAAGTTTTCTTTCTTTGTAGAAAGTAGCACTTCACACAGAGTTCCTTTGTTCCCCATGTTAAAATAGAAGGTAATCTCTTTAATTTTCCCTGTAAAAAGGGGGAGAAGAAATAAACAGAAACTTCCTCAAAGAAGAAATTCAAATGGCCAAAAGGCATATGAAAAAATGCTCTTCATCACTAATCATCAGGGAGATGCAAATCAAAACAACAATGAGATATTATCTCTCACCACAGAGACTGGCACACATCCCAAAGAACAAGAACAACCAGAGCTGGCACAGATGCTGGGAGAAAGGAACTCTCATTCATTCCTGGTGGAAATATTGACTGGTCCAACCTTTTTGGAAAGCAATATGGACATTCCTCCAAAAACTAGAAATTGAGCTCCCATTTGACCCAGCAATACAACTTCTGGTGATATATCGTGGGGGGCCCAAAAACACACAGCAAAAACAGATTTGCAATTCTATGTTCATTGCAGCACTATACATAATAGCCAGAATCTGGAATCAGAGTGCCCAAGAACAGATGACTGGATAAAAACTATGGTACATCTACACGATGGAATACTTTGCTATGGTTAGGAAAAATTAAGTCATAAAATTTGACTATACATGGATGAACATTGAGAGTATCATGATGAGTAAAATGTGTCAGAAGGAAAAGAACAGATATAGAATGGCTGCATTCATTTGTGGGTTCTAAAGAAAAAATAGTATGAGACCGATTTCCAAGGAAAACAGGGAAGAGAAGGGACCAGTTTCACAATAATAGCTGGAAACAGTAATGCTAGAGTAAATATTGCAAGTAGGTCAAGGGATATACATGATCGGCCTTCAGTGCAAACCAAAATGAGCAAAAGGAGAGAGGAGAGAGGAGAGAGAGAGAGAGAGAGAGAGAGAGAGAGAGAGAGAGAGAGAGAGAGAGAGAGAGAGAGCGCTTGCTAGAGAGGCAGGGTTGGGAGGGTTGGGAGGGAAATGGGATACATTGGTGTTGGGAAATGTGCTCTAGTTGACAGATGGGTGTTGGAACACTCTATGACTGGAGCCCAATCATGAACAGTTTTGTAATGGTCTATCGCATGGTAAATCAAATAAAATAAAAAAAGACACTCTTTATAACATGATGTGGAAACCAGTTTTCTTTTGAACCCAAAAGGAATGACAGACATATATAGCAAAGAAAATAAAATAAGACTCTAAGTCTTGATATTCAGGTCTAACTGATAGAATTATTGAGACTAATGAATAAGCCAACTGTTTTTTTATTCCTGTTAAAATTAAAAAAAAGAATTGTGTCTCAAGTATTTTATCTTCTCCTTAATAAAAGCCACTGCAAAAGCATACTTTCCTTGAACCATCACATCTCTAAGCAAAATTGCTTTGAATTGTGTGGACTCTGAGAGGCACTTATTTCTTTGACTGTTTTTAATTCAAGGCCAAAACAAAGAGAAAGAAGTCATGATAGCAATAAAATAAGTATATTGGGAAATTTTCATTTGGCAGTTAGAAAGCTGTTTAGAAACAAAGAATATGCATACACACAAACACCAAATACATGTATAGTTTACAAATGTTAATTGTAGTGTTATTCAAGTTTTCATCTATTTAACAAGTATAATTTTAAGAGGGGCCAAATCAGCAGGCTTGGGTGGGTGAGAGGGTGAGGGCAGATGACTGGAAGCCTTGCACAGGCACTTGACCTTTTAGGCTACCTCTCTAAACTAGAACAAATATTTAAAATCCTAACATTTTGCCAAGAAATAATCTAGTGTTTGGAGCATCACCAGGACCTCCACAAAACTAATTGCTGGCTCTGTGGTAATAGAGATCATGTAAAACTCCAAAGAACCTAGTTTTCACAAACTATAGTTGTTCATCACATGAGAACTCATGTGAAAGATGTTGCGGACAGAAAGACAGAAGCAAAAAAAAAAAAGGGGGCCTGGTGGTGTTCCAAGAACAAAGAACAGGAAGAAGCTGAGTAAACCAAGGGTGCTGGGAATGGGACAGGTATAGTGCATATAGCAAAATTCCATGCCATGACAATTCATTATTGGAAAATAGGTGATTGGAACTTGGAGATAAAAGAGATTGTTTCCAACCAATGCAACCAATGCAACCTTTTGTGACTTTTCCCAAGAGTTTGTGAAGTAATGTAAGCAAAGCGAAGCTGCAGGTGAGGACAGTATTGATAACAAGGTGACTGGCAGGCGTGAGACCACGAAGTCACCAAAGGGCAGTGGATAAGGAGGACTGTCAGATCAAGAAAAAATCTCTTTCATACTAAGAAAGCTTGTTTTCAAATACAGACATATGACATAAAGGTGGAAAATGTAGCAGAAAGAAGATATTGTTGAAGGGAGTCATAGGAGGAAATAAACATGATGCACATTTCCTGGCAATACTTCTGTGTTTTTATTTTTTCCTACTTTTGTTTTTATGAGCCCCCTTTCAGCTTTAGAGTAGTGGTGTACAACTAAGTAGAATTTACTGTTTATTCACCATCTGATAATGTATTTCAGAACTCATGTTTTAAGTATTTTTTATTGAACTCTAAACTGCCACCTGGTACATAAAAAATATAATGCTGTAGCAGATATTGTATGCATATATAATAAAGTGACGTGCACCTATTTTAGAAAGTATATGTACAAACCCTATAGCCCTACATTGTTCTTTGTCCCTGAAATAATGAAAAATGTACCTTCCTCTACATCTTCAGTCACCGTCAACCCTTAGAATTTCTAGCTGTAGGTCATTCCTCCATCAATGGTTCTACTCCCAGAAGGTACAAAATTTCATTCTGTTTTAAGTCAGGAAACAGCCTCACAAATTTCTCTCTAAATTTTAAGTGCTTGTTTTTCTGTCTCTACATACCAACCCCCTTAAAGCATTTTCCAAGTTAAAAATTTGCCTCATACTCCCCTAGTGACAGTAATTAGGATCATCTTTCAACAACTTAAACTGGACTTTAGTGATGAAAGACAATGCAGCTTAATGTTCATAAATTAATAGAATGTGAGGAACAAATATCAGAGTATAGTAAAGATTTCAATAAATCTTTTGTTTTTCTAGAAAAGTTCTAAAAACATTTCTAGAAAAGTTCTAAAACAAGGTTTTTAAATATTGTAAAAATATTTTAAACAGAGAAAAATGGACTGTTGAATATTCTAGAATAGTATACCTGCATTCAATGAGATAACCAGAGCTGATAAACTAACCTACTTGGGTTCAACTTATGAAGACAAAAATAATAATTCTAGTGTATCAAGGATATATGATCTTGGAAAGGCAGTTTAAGTAGACAACAACAGCAGTGATTAAATACTTGCAATGTTGATATGTTAAATATTAAAATTCCTTGTTCAAAATCAGATACAAATGGATTAAAGATCTCAATATCAGACCTGAAGCCATAACGTACGTTGAAGAAAATATGGGAAAACCCCTCCATGCCATTGAAGCTAAAGGCATCTTCAAAGGTAAAACACCACTAACGAAGCAACTAGAAACAAAGATAAACATATGGGACTACATGAAACTAAAAAGTTTCTGCACCTCAAAAGAAACAGTGACCAAGAAACAAAGACAGTCCACAGAATGGTAGAGAATATTCACCCTATACCCATCTGATAAGGGGTTAATATCCAAGATATATCAGGCACTGGTAGAACTTTACAAGAAGAAAACAGCCAACCCCATCAAAAAATGGGGAGAAGAAATGAACAGAAACTTCGACAAGGAAGAATGGCCAAAAGACATGAAAAAATTATCATAGAGATGCAAATCAAAACAACAATGAGAAATCATCTCACACCACAGACATTGGCACATATCCAAAAGAGCAAGAACAACAAGTGCTGGTGTGTTTGCAGGGGAAAGGGACTCTCATCCATTGTTGGTGGGAATGTCGACTGGTCCAGCCTTTTTTGGAAAACAAGATGGACAATCCTCCAAAGACTAGAAATTGAGCTCCCATTTGGCCCAGCCATAACAATCCTGGGGATATACCCTGGGAAGCCAAAAACACACAATGGAAACACCATCTGCACTTTTATTTTCATAGCAACACTATTCACAATAGCCAGAATCTGGAAACAACCAGTATGCCCAAGAACTGATGACTGGATAAAGAAACTGTGGTACATCTACACAATGGAATACTATGCAGCTGTTAGGAAAACGAAGTTATGAAATTTGCCTATAAATGGATGACATGGAGAGGATCATATTGAGGAAATTAGCCAGAAGGAAAAGGAAAGATATAAAATGACTGCATTTATTTGCATGATCTAAATATATATGTATATATATATACGTATACATATATATATATATGTATATATATATGTATGTATATATATATATATATATGGATGGCCCACCAGCCCAGCAGAGCCTCCCAAGAAGCCAGAGAAACCCCCACACCATGAGGGCCGCCATCCGGACTCCACAGCTCATCAGAGCTCCACCCAGCAGAAAAGCTGATCACAAGCTGTGCTCATCAGAGTCCCACCTTACAGCAGTCTATTTCAAGCCGAATCCAGAGACTCAGATACACAGGGCAGAACTGCTACCGGATCTCCCTGTGTCCGGCTAATTATGAGGCACCCAGGAGGGAAAGCAGGTGCTAGCCCTTGCCCGCCATCCCAGCAGAGCCTCGTGAGAAGCCAGAGGAACACCCACACCCTGAGGGCCACCATTTTCAACATCTGGACTACACAGCTCGTCAGAGTTCCACCCAGCAGAAAAGCTGATCTTTCCCCATTGCAGTTCATCAATAAATGCACGAGATGAGAAGCTACTACAAGAGTATCCCACCAGCACAGCAGAGTCTGGCAAACTACTTGTGTCTTGTTTGATATGCCAAAAACCAGTAACAATTATAGACCTCATTCCCATGACCTAAAGGAATAGTTTGAGGCTCTTCATGTTCTTGGAGTGAGCAGATGCCCTTGGGCTACACTATCTTATGATAGGATGTATGGAGATGTTACTGGTGCCCACTTGAGCAAATCAATGAACAATGGGAAGACAAGTGATACAGTGATACATATTATGATACCAATATCTAATATCAGGCGAGACATGGATCAGGAGGTCTTGTCAAATGTGGGAATTACCAAAAACATATGGGAGTCAGATGTTAGGTAAGACAGAGAAGGGAATAGTGTGCTAAAATTGTTGAAAGTGCTAATACCAACCTAGAACTGAGCACTAAATACAAGCAAAAAAGGTACACATGATAACTGCTAAGTGTATGTATTAAATCCACAATATGTAAGAGAAGGAAGAGAGAAGGAGAAAGAGAGAAAAGAGATAAAGAACCTACCATAGAGACATGCTAGGGGAGTGGGGAAGAGAATCGGGGACATTGGTGGTCGGAAATGGTTCTGGTGGAGGTATGGGTGCTGGAGCACTTTATGACCGAAACCCAAACATGAACATCTTTCTAATTGTATATCTCACAGTAGTATAATAAAATAAACCCACCCTGCAGCAGTTTTTTTTTTCAATCCGGCCCAGGTATGCTGAACCAGAGACTCTCAGACATGGGGCAGAGCTGCTACTTGCTCTCCCTGTGCCCAGTTGCTCATGAGGCGCCCGGGAGGCATGGCAGATTCTAGCCCTGGCCTGCCACCCCAGCAGAGCCTCACAACAAGCCAGACAACCTCCCCGACTCCATGGAGGCCGCCGCTTCCACATCCGGAGTTCTTTCTCGTCACAACTCCACCCAGCAGATCAGACTATCGCAGCCGCACGGTTCATCAATAATTGCTTATTTAGAGGTGACTACAAGAGTTTGCCACCCGCACGGCAAGCCTGGCAAGCTGCTTGTGTCGTATTTGATATGCCAAATACCAGTAACATTTATATTAGGTCATAACCTAATATAATGGTTTGGGGCTCTTTATGTTCCTGGAGCAAGCGGATGCCTTTGGGTTCTACTAGCATGAGACAGGACATATGGAGATATTACTGGTGCCCGCTCTAGCAAATAGATGATCAACAGGAAGATAGATAGAGTTAGATAGATAGCATAATAAAATATTAAAAAAAGAAAGAAAGTGACCAAGTTAAAAATGGAATGTATGTGGGCACATTGTGGCAACACAGCACATATAAAACAGTGATACTAGTTCTGTTAAAACAAAAATAAATTTGAAAAAATAAAATAAAATTCCTTGTTCATAACAGCTCCTGATTTGTGGGCTTTAACCACTCAGGTTCCTCTGGATTCTTCTGAGGCTCTATTGGGATGGTGGGCTCGGGCCGGCAGTTGCTCTCCGTCTCTGACCCCTTGTGGTCAGTGGAGTACAGAGAGTTCAACGGGGAGAGCTGGTAGCAGCTCTGCCTGGTGTATCAGTGTCTCACACCGTGCTGGCAGCTTTTTTCACCATCCAGACATTATAACTTGTCAGAGCTCCACCCAAGAGACTAAAGCAATCTCAAGCCTGGATTGTCAGAGCCCCACTCTATAGAGGAAAGTATTTCAAGCCCAGGAATGCTTGAACCACAGACGCAGATACACCAGGCAGAGCTGCTACCAACTCTCCCTATTTCACTCTCTGTACTCCACTGACCACAAGAGGTCAGGATGGAGAGTGACTCCCAGTCCAAGCCCACCATCCCAATAGAGCCTCAGAAGAACCCAGAGGAACACCACACTGGGGTAATTCATCTATAAATTACCAAGAATATTCTACCCAACCCTCTCAGAGAGCCCAGAAATCTACTGAGAGTATACCGCCCACACGGCAGAGCCTGGCAAGTTGTCTGACACATCTTTGATATGCCAAAACCAGTAAAAACAATGTTTATTCCCCTGACCCTGAAAGATCTCTAAATACCACAGTGCTAAGAAGGATGAGCAAGGAGAGGCTGATAAAAATCTCAGGGCCAAACTAGGCTGCCAAAACAAAGAAGGAATAAAATGACTGTATTTTCAATGCACGTACCCTGGCATAGGAAGCATATATCGAGAACCTGATCATGCAAGTGCAAAAGATCAAGTATGACATCATTGGTCTGACTGAGATGAGAAGGCATCAATCGCATCACGCTGTTTTTGACACTGGAGAAGAACTGGTCCTCGAAACTGCAACAAAAGAGGCATTGGTGGTATCAGTGTCCTTGTCAGCACAAACCTGGCCATGAGTATTGGTTCATTTCAGAGCCTAACAAACTGGATAGGATGATTACACTTAAAGTGATGTGACCCACTGCCAGCAGTTTCTATCTTTGTTGTCTACACACAAACATCCACATACAAGGAAGAAGAAATTGAGAAATTCTACATGGAACTGGAGGAGTTCTATAAAGATCACACATTCTACAAGATTATAGTTGGTGATTTTAATGCCAAGATATGACCGAGAAAATCGGCCGAAGAACGTCACAGTGGGACCCATGGCCTAGAATGGAATGAACAGGGTAAGAGACTATCTGAGTTCATCATGTCGACCAAGATCACTCATGGGAACTCACAGTTCCAAAAGGCTGAAGCGAAACGTTGGACATGGGAATCTCATGGTGGACAGTTCCACAATGAAATTGACCACATCATATTCAATCGATGGTTTTGCCTGACCAATATCGCTGTCGTCCCAAAATTCCAAACAGTATCAGACCACCATCTCCTTGGTTGAAAAAATCTACTTCACACACTGGGGAAAAAAGGCTGCAAAATTGACTACATCATTCAATCGATGGTTTTGCCTGACCAATATCGCTGTCTTCCCAAAATTCCAAACAGTATCAGACCACCATCTCCTTGGTTGAAAAAATCTACTTCACACAATGGGAAAAAAGCCGGAAAGTTTAAGAACACCCAGAATGACCACCGACTGGGAACTCTTTGGAACCATTGCAGCAATATGGGAAGACACGATGATTGACCAAATCACCGAAGAATACAACCAGCTAGTTCAGTACCTCCATGATTTTGCAAAGAACAGAGAAGAGAGAGAGAGAGAGAGAGAGAGAGAGAGAGAGAGAAGGACATAAAAGGACATCTATCTTCCAAAACACTCGAGTTCATTCACCAACTGGGCAAGGTGTGAGCCTCAGGCAACCACATGCTAACATCCAAGCTCACAAAGCAGTGCAGAGAAGTGATAAAGGAAGAACTCAAAAAGAGAAGAGCAGCATAACTAGCCAATGCAGCAGAAGCCGGGAAAAGCATTCTACAACGCCCACCTGTCGTTCACCAACTATAAGACCAAGATGACTGCCCTCCAAAGTCCTGATGGATATATCACACCTTCCAGAAAGGCAATGGATAAGATTATCCTTGACTTCTCAGATCTCTTTGGTAGCCACGTCCACCTGCCCACATACCAAATTCCGCAGGATGGATATGTCATTCCTAACGTTCTCCCTTCTGAAATTCAACATGCTGTTTTGTCAGTAAAGAAGCAAAGAGCACCAGGCCCAGACAGAGACAGACCTGAACACCTGAAGAATCTGCCATCAGTACTAATCAATACACTGGCTCGGCTCTTCTTATGCTACCTGTCTGAATGCAAGGTTCCCTCCCAATGGAAAACCAGCAGGAGAGTTCAACTGTTTTTAAGGGAGACATCCACGAAATTGGCAACTATTGCCCCATCTACCTATTATCCATCATCTACAATCTGTTCGCTTGAGTCATCCTTAACAGGATTGGCAGAACATTAGATGAAGGACAACCATGCAAGCAGCTGGCTTCTGAAAAGGATTCAGCATATTCAATCATATCCACATGGTAACCAAGCTCATTGAGGTTTGTAGGGAGTTCAAGATGCCACTCTGTCTAACGTTCATTGATTTAAAGAAAACCTTTGATTCTGTTGAGAATGAAGCGGTCATCAAAACCCTTGTCAAACAGGGCATTCAAATGCAATACATCAAGATCCTTCATCTGCTGTATTACTGATTCATCACCAGGATCTCACCATTCTACAAGGAAGTGATCATTGATGTCAAAAGAGGGGTTCGGCAGGGTGATACCATTTCACTGAATCTCTTCAGTCCCACCCTTGAGAACATCATGAGACAATTAGAATGGGAGTGAAGATAGACGGTTGGCAACTACACCACCTCCGCTTCGCTGATGACATCGTTCTAATAACACCAAACATTAGCCAAGCGGCACAAATGCTGGCTGACTTCGACGGAGAATGTGGGAGATAGGTCTATAGCTGAATCTCAGCAAAACAATGTTCATGAAAAACTAACTAGTTCCAGATGCTCCATTCACTCTCAATGAAACAAACATCTCTGAATGCAGCAGTTATGTGTACCTAGATAGGGAAATCAATTTGGCAAACGACCTAAGCCCTGAGCTGTGCAGGAGGAAGAGAGTGGCGTGGAATGCCTTCAAGAGCATCAGAGAAATAGCTAAAAGGACAAAGAACCTCCTGCTTGGGCACATCTCTTGGACTGCACCATTCTCCCTGCATTAACTTACGCCTCAGAGACCTGGGCCCTACGAAAGGATAAGAATGCTATTCGGATCCCACGGGACATTAAAAGATCACGTGGCCACCCACCTACAAAATGGGCAGACTTCTTATTCAAGACCCTGAACGAATGGTTTGAGGCTCTTCATATTCCTGGAGCAAGCAGATGCCATTGGGCTGCATTTGCACATGATAGAGACAAATGGAAATGTTACTGGTGCCCGCTCCAGTAAATAGGCGAATAACAGGATGTCAAGTGATCAAGTGAACCACTTAGGATCATTTTGAGAATGATAAATATATGAACTTCCTCTCCAGAAAAACATACCTTTACATTTCATGCAATCGTAAATACATGTCTAATACCTAATAAACAGAAACAGAGAATCAGTCTTACTAAAAATTTCATGCCAATGTAGGAAGGGTATACATAACTTATTCATTTACAAAGTATCATATTATAATGAAAAGTATCATCAGTGACCTGGATAACAAGTCTGTGCTACATCTCCTTTGGTTGCTTACCATGTTTGTCACCTCCCCATATTATAGCCCCCATTTGGTTCACTTACCACCTTTAGGCTTGTGATGTTTTATAGATATTATCATTTCGCTCAGATCTTTGTGCTTTAAGCATGAGTATTCAATGCCTTCAACTGTCTTAAAAATTAAGCAAATGCGACATGTACAAAGCAGTAATCAAAAACTTCCAAAAGGGCCGGAGTGATAGCACAGCGGGAGGGCATTTGCCTTGCATGTGGCATATCCGGATTCGATCTCCGGCATCCCAATGGTCCCCTGAGCACCGCCAGGAGTAATTCCTGCATGCAGAGCCAGGAGTAATCCCTGAGCATTGCTGGGTGTGACCCAAAAAAAGAAAGGAAAAAAACTTCCAGAAAAGTGGTCATCTGATACTGTTCCGTGATGGTATGCAGCACCCAATGCATTTAAGCCATTAGTTGGAAAGCTCAAGAGCATCCTTGACATTTCTCCTTAACTACCTCCCACTTCTGGTGTCACCACACCAATTTAAGCAATCATCATGTCTCACCTGGAGACTGATAATTTAACTTGTGTCTTGGCACCCACTCTGCTCTTGTGTTATTCTCTTTGCAGCCAGAGTGATCTTTTTAAAATTTAGTCATTCCAGTTCCCCCATCCCCACTAAAAGGTTGCAATGGCTTTCAAGAAAAATTCGAAAGTTCTAATACAGCCTAAAGATTACACAGGCTCATTTGTAACTACCTTTCCAAGTGCCTCTGTCCCATTTTCTGCCTCATTCTAACGTTCCAGCACTCTGGCTTCTTTCTCTTTAATGCTGCCCTTTATTTCTGACACAGAGTTTATATTAAATTTTATTCAGTAGTTTAAACATTTGGAAAATATATGTAAAAAACTTATGGAAAATATGATTAAAGCATAATAAAACATTACAAACTTTGACAATATGAGAAAACAATAATATGGAGTATTTAGGCATAATTGTAGTAAAACTTTCACCTGTATGTAGAATTAATGGATGCTATATAGAATTTATTTATCAAAATCTAGTTATGTCAAATCAGAGGTGACATAAGGACAGTGGCGAAGGGTCATGGGCTCTTTGATGGTAGTGGTGGTGGTCTAGGATAATTTCATAAATCAATACTGTAAACTATTATAAACATATTAAACTAAATTTAAAAAAAATAAAATTCAGCTTGGCAAGTACTATAGTATAAATGTAACTGCTCTCTTCCTTTTTTTCTTTGATGGCAACTATCTTTGAACCACCATCGGCTGCACTCAGGGATCACTCCTGAGAGGTCTCAAGGGATGATATGTGGTACCAGGGAATGTACCCTGGTGGGACATATGCAAGATAAGCACCTTACCCACTCCACTCTACTATCTCTCCAACCCTAAATGAGTAATTGGGAGTGAGGGCTTAAAACACACTGACAATTTCAGGGCTTTCTCAAGAATTGGCTCTACACTCAAAGATTTCTGCTGGTAGTGCTCAGGGACTGTATGGGATGCTGGTTATAGCACCCAGGTCAGTTGCATCCCAGGAAAGCACCCTACCCACTGTGTAATTTTCTAATCAGTTCCAATAAAATTACATACTGATTTTAAAAAATACATGTTCAGAGCCAGGGGAAGAAATCAAAGGTTAGAGTATCTGCCTTGCACATGGGAGTCCCAAACTTAATCCCCAGCACCACATGGTTCCTTGTGCAAGCCAGGTGAGGTCCAAAAAAATATAACAAACAAAACATATAATTATAAAGAAATTATCAGAAAGCACTAAAAAAATAGCTATGTACATTTAAGAAACAAGGTAAGGTAATAATTAAAGTTATTTTTGTCAATGTACAAGTAACATTGCTTATAGTTTAAGATTGATAAATCAAGAAAATCAGACATAATTTAAAATTTTTGTCAACAATGTGATTGTTTTGGGAAAGTAGCATTTAGCTGAAGAGCAGTGGTGGAGGAAATATTTTTGCTTCTAATGTATGTATTCCAGTGTCATTTATTTGTGGCTATGAGTACAATGTATTATTTTAAAAAATATTTAAATATATTGAATTTGAAAATTAAATGTATTTTCAAAATATTTCAAAATATTATTTTCAAAATATTCAAAATATTTAAAATAATAAATACTTATTAAACTATGAAACCATTAATAGCAATTTGCTGATGTCAGGGGCCCTGGCCAGCTACACCCCACTCCTCTCACCAGCACAAATGAGGTAGACCTGGATCTTGCCAGGCTTCATCCCTGAGTCAGGAAAGGGAAGGACTTGGAAAGAAGCATCTGCCTTACCACTGCATCAAAGAAAAGAAAGACATTGGGGTGCGGGGAGTGGTCTGGAAAGCAGTTCCAGGTTACTGAACAGAGTTTAAGACTTTTTTTTTTCTTTTTTTTTTTTTTTTTTGGGTCACACCTGGCAATGCTCAGGGGTTTCTCCTGACTCTTCGCTCAGGAATTACTCTCCTGGCGGTGCTTGGGGGGCCATATGGGATACCAGGGATCGAACCCAGGACAGCCTGGGCCAGCCACATGCAAGGTAAACGCCCTACCCTCTGGGCTATCGCTCCGGCCCCAAGAGTTTAAGCCTTTTATACAATTTTTGGGTGGAGGGGATCACTTGATCACTTGACATCCCATTAGTCATCCATTTGCTCTTGCAGGCGCCAGTAAAATTTCCATTGACCCTATCACGTGCCAGTATAGCCCAATGGCATCTGGTTGCTTCAGGAGTACAAAGAGCCTCAAATCGCTTTACGAAGAAGTCTGACCATCTTGTAGGTGGGCAGCCATGTGATCTTTTGACACCCCATGGGATCCAGTCAGTAATGGCTCTAGTCCAGCGGTCATCTCCAAATCGCATTACATGTCCAGCCCATCTGATTTTCGATGTCTTGGCAAGCGAGACAGCGCCCCTGACTCTGGAACAGCGACAGAGGTCAGAGCTTCGGATTCCTTCTTTCACTTGAGTGAGGCGTGATATTCCAAGCATAGCTCTTTTGATTCCTCTTTGGGAGACCCGAATAGCATTCTCTTCCTGCTTTCATAGGGCCCAGGTCTCTGAGGTTTCTGTTAATGCAGGGAGAATGGTGGAGTTGAAGAGATGTGCCCTGAGTCGGAGGTTCTTTGTCTTTTTAGCTATTTCTTCAATGCTTTTGAAGGCATTCCATGCTGCTCTCTTCCTCCTGTGCAGCTCAGGTTTTGGGTCGTTCATTATGTTGACTTCTCGACCTAGGTACATATAATTGCTGCATTCAGAGATGGTTGTTCCATTGAGAGTGAATGGGGCCTCTGGAACAAGTTCATTTTTCATGAACATAGTTTTGCTGAGATTCAGCTGTAGACCTATCTTTCCACATTCTCGGTCGAAGGTGGAGGGGATACAAACACAAATTACATTACATTTGCAAGCTCCTGGGTCTTGCAACAGATAACAATCACAGATTTAGCATTTGCAAGGTAACATTTGCCGGTAACAATCATTGATTTACATATTACTGTGGTCAGAGGTCCAAGACCAGGCACATTCTGCCTCACCTTAGCTTGGATAAAGAATGTTTATGGGTGTTTTGGGAGTAACCATATGGGCAGAACCCATTTCTGGGTCCCGCCCTTAGGGTCTTGTAGTGGGAAAGTGCTGGGCCCTTAAGGGGAAGTGCTGAACCCTCAGGCTAGCTTCTCAGAAGCCAACAGTAATTAAATAAGTTGCCTTGAAAGATAATCGTAAACATTTTCTTATGCTTTATAAAAACTGCTGAAGACCCTGATTTATATATGACTCAGGTTCATATAGATATAAGTATATATCACTTGTATCTATCTATCTATCTATCTATCTATCTATCTATCTATCTATCTATCTATCTATCTATCTATCTATCTATCTATCTATCTATCTATCTATCTATCTTTCTATCAAACTCTTTTCTCTATAATCAAGAGAATTATTCATTGATTATGTTCACTTTCTTGATCTTTTGGTTTGAGAGCCACACCTGACAGGGCTCAGGGACTTGGTACCCAAGGTCATCACTAACAGTGCTTAGGGTACTATCCCAGTGTCAGGGATCCAGTCCAGGCCTCCAGTATGCAAAGCCTGTGCTCCAGCACTTTGAGCTATCCCCAGCTTATGTCACTTTTCTGACCAAGAGTCAGACTTAGACTCAAAGTCCTATCTTTATGTATGGATGTCATATTTATATTATCCTTCCATCTTGATCTCTTCTATTATATTTGTGATTTAAAGTGTAATATAAAACTATTTGCACATTAAGGCTTTTGCACTATAAAACATGCTGTTTATAACTGTTGAAAATGCATAATCCATCCACTTTCCAACAAATACTGCTCTAGATCTTTTTCTGTCACTTAGAGAATTTAGATAATGCCGTACAGACCATAATGCCCCCCTATGTCTCCTTACTATACTTGGTAAAAGTTGCAAGAAAACATATAAAAACTTGAGTATAATAAGTATAAGTATGAAGGAAAAAATGCATACTAATGATAGCAGTTCAAAGATGTGAACAGTCTTCCCTATCCTACAAATTTGTCATCTCATGGAACTCTATTATTATTATTTTTTTTTTGCTTTTTGGGTCACACCCAGCAATGCTCAGGGGTTACTCCTGGTTCTTTGCTCAGGAATTACTCCTGGCAGTGCTGGGGGGACCATATGGGATGCTGGAAATAGAACCTGGGTCAGACATGTGCCAGGCAAATGCCCTCCCAGCTGTGCTATGGCTCCGTCCCCTCATGGTACTCTTTGAAGCTTGATTATGGAGGTCAGAAAGACAGATACACGTTTAGGCTCTTCCCCCAAACCCTCGAATATCCCTGCCTCTATCTCAGTGTTAGAAAATGTTACTGATTATACTGTAAATGCCCAGGGTGGGAGACTTGTTATGTAAATCTCACACCCTCCCTAGTCATAAGTTAAAGTTAAATATTAGTCTCCTTGGCTATTTATTTTCTCTGTCAATCCCAGTTAACTGTGAGGAAAGTATGTGCCATCATGGTTTCTTTGGTGACAGTTTATACTGATTAAATGGATTCATAAGAAAGATGTCTACAGGAATAAAGAGTGCTGTATCAGCAGTACTGTCCCCACCACCACCATGCAAAGAAAGCCTGTGAAGCGACCAAAGAAAGTACAGATGACATTAAAATTGGAATGTAATTCTCAACATTCACCTCAATGTCAGATTGGGCTATAGATCAGAAACAGATACTGGTTCCAGAAGTCTTACAGGCAATTCATGGCAATGATCATACCCGTATTCATGATATGATCACTGGAATAATATGGAATCTGCTATTTCCATTTTCATAAATTTCTGACACAGTGGTAAAATCTATTTGTTCTGTCTTTTTTAGAGATCTAGTTAAGCAGGATTTTAGTTACTCAGTGTTGCAAACCATAATCTCTTCTGAGGTTTTGAATGAATTGGGAAAGATTCATGGAAGAAATTTCAGGGAACTTGAATCATTTAAAAAAATCACATAGAACCAATACCGTATAAAGGTCACAGAACTGAGAGCACTAAACCACACTAGTGACTTTAATTTTGAGGATGAAAGCTATGACTCATTCAGACCAGAAGGGGTTCCAGTGCTACTTATCCACAGTGTCTTCTCAGAACTTAAATTGCAACCCTGTCCTCGGGAAAAGAGTGTCAATACAATAGAAAAGGAGAATTGAGCCTCAGTCTGAAATTGAGAAGATAGGGATAAATTGAGGACTGAATGACCCATAAATTGAACCACCAAACCCGGACATGTCTAGACCTGTATTCCAACTGTGTTAGAAACCACCAATTATAAATCATTATCCTTTTCATTTTTATTTCCTCAACTGCCCTTATTTCTATGTAAAAGTGTCCCGGTTTAAAAAAAATCTCCAAAGTTTTCATTAGAAATTACATAAATTGTTATTAGGAAAGGAGAACATTGGGAACAACATATCCATCCTGCGGAATTTGGTATGTGGGCAGGTGGACGTTGCTATCAAAGAGATCTGAGTAGAAGTCATGGATAATTTTCTCCATTGCCTTTCTGGAAGATGTGATAGATCTATCAGGACATTGGAGGGCAGTCATCTTGGTCTTATAGTTGCCGAAGGACAGGCGGGCATTGCGAATGCTTTTCCCGGATTCTGCTGCATCTTCCAGTATTTCTGGAAATATTACTGGTGCCCGCTCAAGCAAATCGATGAATAACAGGATGTCAAGTGATCAAGTTATTAGGAAAACATAAATTATAAATTGGAAGATGATTATCCACTTTACAAAAGGATTATTTGCTTCATAAGAAAAATCATGGCATTTTTTGGGTGGCCGGAGAGATCGATAGCACAGCAGCTAGGGTGTTTGCCTTGCACATAGCCCACCGGGTTTGATCTCAAGCATCACATGTGGTCCCCCGAGCTCCAACAGGAGTAATTCCTGAGCGAAAAATCAGGAGTAATCCCTGAGCATTGCCAGGTGTGACTGATAAAGCTAACAAAAAAAGAAGTCATGGCATTTTAAAATGACTACATCCCTCATTCACTTAAAGTATGGTATCATTTTGTATTGATCAGGATCCCAACAAGCAACATACTCTAAACAAGTTAATGTAAAGTGAAAAATCTCTGTAGTTCAAGAACAGTTTATTTTTAATTAAAGTCTTTACCTAAGCATATACTTAATGTTATACTAAATGCTGGGGAAGTTTCCAAAATATACCTGTTTATACATGGTCAAAAAAAAAAGTCGCGGCATTTTAAAATGACTACATCCCTCATTCACTTAAAGTATGGTACCATTTTGAAATTTTCATCTTCTATCAATGGTGCCTCCCCTCACCAATACTGCAGAATAAGACTACAGTCTTATTCTAAACTACAGATCATTCAGGTCAAATGGCTTTTTTGCCAAGTTCCACCACATATACTGGTGTACTGTCGGGAAATGAGGTGAGCCAACAGGAAGGTATATTAAGCAATCAGCAAGAACTGGGAGCTGTCCAGGGCCAGAGACTTACAAAGGTACAAAAACGTTCCCAAGAAAATAAGTCTGGTTTGAAGACATTCCAAGTCTAGAAAAGTCATGTAAGCTAAAAAATCCATAGCAAATAATGACATTAAAGGCTGATCCAAGTGTATGTACATAGAGGTAGAAATAACTGGATATTGTGGTCACTTTCAATGACAATGAGCTACCAAAGTGAATCAGATGTGATAATCTCTCAAACTGAAAAAGTGCGAAATTATACAATCTAATGAACACAAATTTATGTTTCAACAGGGATCAGGAAGCAACAGAGGCTTGAAATAAAGCAGGTACTAAACTACAGAAGACTGCAGCAGACCAAGGAGGCCAGGAGAGGCAGGGAAATAGAATGGAGGGTTAAAAAGAAAAGACTGGAAGGAAAACAGAATGAAATTATTTCTAGTCCCATGAACTAAAGTAGCTGGCTGGTACTTTAATAAAAAATTTTAAAAAAAAGAAATTAAAAACGTCAGTTATTTCCTTTTCCTGATACCCTGGGTAAAAAAAAAATAAAAATAAAAAAAGAGGAAAAAAGAACATTTTGACCTGGAAATAAGGAATCTACAGGTCAAACCATTATGCAGACAAATGGTAGCATGTTTGCATAACTTAGTCAGTGACTGTCCTTTTCCCCTTCCTTTCCTCATTCTCATATTTTTTTTAAGTTGTCACGTCATTGCCAGTAAAGGCAAAGATGACCTACAAATTACATTGTGATATTCCCAATTACTGATCTCACTGAAAGGGAGTAGGCGGAAATACCACAAAGTGCTTAAATGAGCATCTAATTTTAAAGGCATTTAGTCTTTCTCAAGTCAAAGTTTGCCTATTACTCAGGGTTAAGATCAAACCTTCACTTTTCTTCCACATAGAAAACAATGGAAAACTATGGATGAAACAGCACCCTGAAAAGGTAAAATTAAAAAAAATTGATGTTTTATACAACAAAGTAAGGTCTAAAGTATTAATGAATTCTTTTTTTTTTTTTTGCTTTTTGGGTACACCGCAATGCTCAGGGTACTCCTGGCTCTGCACTCAGGAATTACTCCTGGCGGTGCTCGGGGGACCATATGGGATGCCGGGGATCGAACCCGGGCCGGCAGGCCGCCACGTGCAAACGCCCTACCCGCTGGGCATCACTCCTGGCCCCTGCTTTTCTTTCCATACTGAAATTTCTTCTCTTTTATTCCTATTGTTTTCAGTCCAGCTGTACAAAAAAAATCTGGGACCTGGAGAGATAGTACATGGATTGAGAGATGCTTGGCTCGCATGTGGATAACCCTGGTTCCATTCCTGGTTCAACTCCTGGGACCACACATGGTCCCCAAGCGCTGCCAAAAATGACCGTTAAGCACAGGACTAAACCCTCAGCACCACCAGCTGTAACTCCCATGTTATCCGCCCCCAAAAAAAATCTGATGCCTGCACCTAACCCAGAACAATTTGATGGATTTCCAAAACTGGAGCCCAGGCACTGCTAACGCTTAAGATTTCTGGGTCTGGTGTCGGAGCGATAGCACAATGGGTAAGACATTTGCGTTGCACACGGCCGACCTGTGTTCGATCCCCGGCATACCATATGGTCCTCCAAGCATATCCAGGAGTAATTCCTGAGCGAAGAACCAGGAGTAACCTGAGCATTGCTGGGTGTGACCCCAAAAAAAAAAAAAAAAAAAAAAAAAAAGATTTCTGGGTGATTCCAATGTGTAATCAATGTTAAGTAATAATGTAATTTGAGGCGAATCACTTAATTAAGAATGGCTTAATCAGGCTGGAGGCGATAGTACAGTGGGTAGGGCATTTGCTTGCGTGCTGCCGACCGGGTTCGATCCCCAGAATCTCATATGGTTCCCGGACCACTGCCAGGAGTAATTCCTGAGCAAATAGCCAGGGAGTAACCCCTGAGCATTGCCGGGTGTGACCCAAAAAATTTTTTTTAAAAAAAATTTTTAAAAAATTTTAAAAAAGAGAATGGCTTAATTTAGTAGAGGGTGGAAATGAAACTTGTTTTAGAGGTGGAACAGAAGTTGATAGTTGTTAGTAGGAGACCTGAGATTGTGATTGGTCGTGGAGAAAAGTGGTGACTTTTTCCATTACAATATCTCTCCATCTGTGTTGTTTCACTTAGTGTCCAATAGCTTATCGAGGATGTAAAATGAGAACTTACTGTATTTAGAAAAGTTTCCATTCCTCTAGTATCTCCTCTGCTCAATTATTCCATACTTCTCTACCCGTTGAAGGTAAATAATTTAATAAATTTCTGTTTTATACTTCCTGTATTTTCTCTTGGAAAAGCAAATTTATGTGTTTTGTGTTTAATTTCTTCCCTTTTATAAAACACCAAAATACTATGAATATATGTACATATATGTATATGTACATATATATTTTTTGCTTTTACTGAAATATTTGGAAGGAAAATTAGATGTTACAGACAAAGTTTGTTCTTTCCAATAGCTTCTATCGGATTTTGTCTTTGATTTTCTATTGTTTAAGGATAATAGGACTCAATGTCTGGAGATGGGGGAAAGGTTTGCTCTTTGGGGGGGTTTCTATGCTTCCCTTAGTTTGGTGTCTTACAGTTGATAGAATTTTCATATTTTGAGTATTTTTCTGTTCCTTTATTTCTTCTAATAGTCCTACTATATGCATGATTCTTTTGTAGTTATCTCATAGCCTTTGGAGAGTTGTTTCCCTTTTTGTTCAGTCTTTGTTCTCTACTTTTCAGGTTTTTGTGGATTCCGCTGGTAGTTGGCAAACTACCTGTGTCGATTTGACATGCCAAATACCAGTAACAATTATAGAGCTCATTCCCATGACTTGATGGAATGGTTTGAGGCTCTTTATGTTCCTGGGTAGGCAGATGCCCTTGGGCTATCTCGCATATGCCAGGACATATTGAGATGTTACTGATGCCCACTAGAGTAATTGATGATCTACGGGAAGTCAAGTGATCAAGTCAAGTGATCCTACAGTTCAGAGAGACTTTCTTCAGCTGTGTCTACTAAAATTTACATCTAATGCATTTTACATCTAAAGCATTCTTCATTTAGGTTAGTGTATTTTTATCTCAACCAGTTCCTTTTTGGTTCTTAGGATTTCCATCTCTCTGCTTACATTTCCCATCTGCTCCTACATGCTGTTTTATCCACTAGTGCCCTTGACACTTAATCAGTTTCTTTTACAATATGAGATGTTGCGTGGGAGAGGGAAATCTACCATCTTTCCATTCAAACTGTTTTTTCTGGTGAATCTGATTTTTGGACTGTGAATTTCACAGTAATTTCTGGTTTTTTCTTCTCCCTAGAGTGCACAGGATTACTATAGTAGGTTGGAGTTGGACAATTCCATTTTGTCTATGGGAAAAGCTCAAGCTGAAGAGTTGGATATTTCTCTACCTACCTACCCCAACCTAACCGATAGGTAGCAGGGTGGCGAAAGAGATAGGTAATACTGTGGGTAGAGAGTTTGCTTTCATAAGGATGACCTGAGTCAATCCCAGGCACCCCATCTGGTTCCCTGAGTCTTCCAGGAGTAATCCCTGAGCAGAGAGTCCAGAGTCAGTCCTGCTTACCGCTATGTGAGACCCCAAAACCAGATAAAAAACAAAGATCACTCTGGCATAGAAATTGTTTATGTTCTTTTGTTTCAATTGAAGTAACACTTCATTGTAATGTACACATTTCAGGTGCCCATAAATAAAACTTACACTGCATTAAGTTCACTGTTGTATATATAATTCTATCCTTTATCATAACTTGGAAACTTTGCCCCAATTTACCTATTCTGAAATCCTCTGACCTTTTTATCTAGTAACCACAAATTTAGTCTTCTTAAAATCTGTAGGCTTATTTTTGATTCACTTAGCTTGTCCTTTAATTTTGTTTTGCACAACACATGAAAAAAGATACTAAAGTGTTTCTCTTTCCATCTGGTTTATGTCACTAGATGTAATATCCTTTAGATTCATGTGTTATTGAAAATGGCATGATTTTTTTTTCCTGTATATAAATTTTAGTGGTATTCCACTGAGTGTGTATATATATCACATCTTCTTAATATGGTATATCATGTATATATCATATATATCATGTATATGTGTACATATGTATATAGTATCTTCATTCAATAAAGATAGAAACTTGTCTTTAGCTCTTGACTATTGTTAGTAATACAAAAATAAACATGGAACATATATATATATATTGTCTTATAATCAACTGGGGGTTTTGCATGTATCGGGTTAATGCCCCAAAGCAAATAACTAATCATATAGAATTTCTGTTTTCAGTTTTTTGAGGAATTTTTTTTTTTTGCTTTTTGGGTCACACCCGGCAATGCTCAGGGGTTACTCCTGGCTCTGCACTCAGGAATTACTCCTGGCGGTGCTCGGGGACCATATGGGATGCGGGGGATTGAACCCAGGCCGGCACAGGCCGGCCGCATGCAAGGCAAACGCCCTACCCGCTGGGCTATCGCTCCGGCCCCCTTTTGAGGAATTTTTAATTCTACCTTCTGTAATATCTGAAATAATCAATATTCCTACCAACAGAATATGAGT